>RBNI01001588.1:0-21749 GCA_003990745.1 Jimgerdemannia flammicorona | reverse complement strand
CCACCATCAGCAGTCCCGCCACTACCCCCAGCAGCCCCTCCACTTCCCCCACCTCCCACCAGCGAAGGCCCAGCTCCCCCAGCAACCTCAGCCTTCTGTTTCCCCTTCCCACCATCCTGATCCCTGTGGGCTCCCATCGGCCAGCCCCCAGTCCTCAGCGTATCCGCGAAGCTCTGCCTCTGCTGCCCTCCAGCCCCCCCACCAGTGCCACTGCCACTACCCGAGCTGCCCTGTCCACTTGAGCCACTGAAAGACCCCATCCCCAGTCTATGCCTCCTCCCAACATGCTGCCAGTCGAAAGCCCCAGGTCCACCCGACCTGGTATGCACCTTGGCTTGCTTGCTGCTTGACATTTTCTTAGTATCTTTCTCCAATAAACGCCTTGAAAGTATGTTGTAAAAGTGTATGTAACGTGAATTGTAGTGGAGGGTGGAACTGGAGACCCATTATGCTACTGAATGTGGACAGGAAGTTGGTCTCCAAGATTCTGGCAGAGAGAATGCAACAATGGATTGGCTGATTGGTGGGTGATGAACAGCAAGGTTTTGTGAAGGGGAGACAGATTCGAGATAGCACAGCCTGGGTGCAAAATGTTTTGGAGGGTTGTAGAAGCTGACAAGTGGATGGAAGAATGGTGTTCTTGGACCAGGAAAAGGCTTATGACAGGGTGTGGTGGAACTACTTGGAGGCAGTTCTACGGAAGGCCAGGTTTGGTATAGGGGAGGCTCGAAAACTGATGGGTCTGGTGCAAGGTTGCCAGGTGGCAGTGTTGATGAATGGGTGGAGTGGCCTGGAGTTTTTCTTAGGGCAAGGTGTGCTACAGGGAGATCCTCTTTCACCCCTGCTTTATATTTTATCTTTGGAGCCCTTATTGGTATGGCTGAAGGGGAGGCTTACCAGATTGAAGATGGGGGATGTGGTCTGGAAGCTGGGGGCCTTTGCAGATGACATGGTGGTAGGGTTAGGCAGTGTAGAAGATGTGGCCAGCTTGCAGGAAGGGGTAGGACAGTATGAGATGTTGGCAGGGGCAAAGCTGAACTGGGGCAAGTGTGAGACCATGGAGCTTGGAGCTGGCTTGGGGGAGCATGGACATTTTGGACAATTAGTTAGTCCTGGGGAGGCAGTTCAATATTTGGGTATCTGGTTCTCAGTATACGAGATGGTGCTGCTGAAAGAGTGGTGGTGTAGATTGATACAGAAGTGGGAGAATGCCTTGGTGGGCTGGTCTGGGAGGGGCTTCTCTTTGGTTGGGAGGTTTGTAGTCTTGAATGTATATTGGTTACCGAAGCTGTAGTACTTGGGGTACCACCTGGACTTTCTAGGATGGGTGGTACAGAAACTGAAGAAGGTGGTCGAAGGATGGCTATGGCAGGGAAGGAGATCACAGATTAGTTGGGAGATAATGGTGATGCCAAAGGCAGATAGAGGTCTGGGGCTAGTAGACTTTAGAAGGTAGCTGAAGGTACTTCGGGGCAGGTGGGGTTGTTGAATGGCAGAATTAGGAGGGGAGGGTTGGAGCAAACTGGCTATGGACAACTAGGAAGTTAGGTTCTGCTCCTGGAGTGAGGTTCGGAAGGATATGTGAGGTTTGCTCCAGATTGGAAGGGTTGGCAGGTTGCACTCCAGGGATTCTGGTGGGGTATTGTGGAAGCTTGGCTAGCAATGGAACTTACAGGCCCAGAGCCTGATGAAGAAGAGGAGGACCCACAACAGTGATGGTGGCAATTTGGTGTAATTTGTATTGGCAGCCACCCGTTAGTAGAATACTCTTTAACTGGGGTGATGGAGAGGATCCGGATGGGTCTGCTTGAGAGGTGGCCAGTTGGTTGACAGAAGGCCAGGTTTGGAGAAGAGTGGGAGTGGGGTCGGATTTGGGGCTGGGGGACCTCCATACTCAAGATTGCCCCACCTAAGTTCTGGGTGGTATGGTGGTGATTTTTGCAGAGGAATATCATACTGGGGTACAGGATGGAGTGGATGGTGGATGAAGGTGTAAAGGAATGTGAGTGGTGTTGTGAACTGGATGGGGGAGTAGTGCAGACACCAGAGCATGTTCTGGCAGCTTGTCCAGGGGTTGAAGGATTTTGGCAGACATTAGAAGGTTATTGGGGAGAAGAGAGTGAGCAGACAGGGGGCCCCACTTGTCAGGTAATTAAGCGTCGACTGGTGGGAGAAACTGGGGACATCTGGGGAGGCCTGGGTCAGATTATTGGCATCTGGATACTGATAGTAGTATACTGGCAATGAGTGTTCAAGAGAGATCCTTGGATGGGAATTGGAGAATTGGTGGAGTGGTGGAAGGGGTTACTCTTGGAAGTGGTGCAAGGGTGGTGATATCAGGGGAAGAGGTACCAGTTGGGGGCCATGAAGAAGGTGTTAGACATTGTCTAGAGGAGTCAGAAGCACCTCATACTTAGTAAGAAGGGGGTAAGGTGGAAAGAAGGTATAGGCTACAGGGCCCTTCCTTATATTATTATTAAATAGTAGAGGGTTGAGTTCATTGTTGTTCTAAGGTATTCAATGAGATACATGGGTAGTGTAATTCTATAGACTAGTAGAATAAAGGAGTCTAAGTGACTATAAAAAAAAAAAAAAAAAAAAAAAAAAAAAAAAAAAAAAAAAAAAAAAAAAAAAAAAAAAAAAAAAAAAAAAAAATATTTATACTTCTGTGAAGCCAGATTTTAAATTTATATATACATAGGGGAGTCTTAGTGGTTTGAAAACAGCCTTCAAAAGTGTTAGTTTAAGATACCATGTACCATACTATAGCCAAGCTATAGAGAAAAAACAGTCGCAGCTGACAGGACAGCTGTGACTGCTTTCTAGACTTGTGGCTTAGTGGCTTGGTGCTTTTATAAGATTATAAAATATATGCCTGTATGATAATCTAAGAGACTCTAAGAGATAATTAAAATTTTACAAAAAAATAAAATTATATTTTTAACAAAAAATATATTTTAAAAAAAAACTTTTTTTTAAAAAGTAAAAATTATCTACTTGGCTATATTCTCTTTTACAGAATACGAGATATATAAAATAAGACTATTTAATTTTCTAACAATAAGAAATAAAATAAGTAATAAATATAAAATATAATTTATTTATTAAAAATAGTATATGGAATCTTTTATGTATTTCTTTTACAAAACTAATAAGTAATTAGATTATATTAAATAATAAATTAAATATAAAAATAATAAGAATATAAATTATATAAAATATACTTTATTACAAAAATATATTTATAAAAATTTAATATAGACTATATGTATATATAATGAAATATTTTTACTAATATTCAAACTTACTTCACTAAGAATACTTTTTATAATTAGTACTTCTAATTAAATCAAATTAAGATCTAAATTAAATTAAATTAAGGTTCAATTTAATTCAAAATTTTTATCCTAACTTTAAAATATAATAACTTAATAAAACTATATTTAAATTTAATATTCTTTATTATATTAAATTTCTATAATAAGATATATCTAATAAGTTAAAATTTATTAAATTTGAATAAGTTATTTAATTTAAAAAATTTTGATTTAAATTAAACTTACTTTGAATCAAATTAAGTCTTAATTTAAATTGAATTAAATTGAATTAGCCCTTAATCCAATTTGAATATTTTGAATTCAATCAAATTGAAGTCAATTTTGATTTGATTCAATTTATTCTAAGTATTATAAATAATAAAATATTTTAGAATAAATAAATTTTATATTAAAATGGTTTAAAAGTAAATAGTTAAATAGTCTATAAGTAAATATATATATTTTCAAACTCATCTTTATACCTCTGTTAAAAACCTTAAGATATTAAGAAGTAAGAACTTAAAGTAAAGAAATTAGCTATACTTTTCAAATTATATATTTATTAAATTATATAATATTAATTATTTACATTTTAATTAAAAAACAAACTCTATAAATATATTATAGTTTCTATTTATTTATTTTGTATTTTGCAGTATCTAACCAAAAGGCTCTATAAGTATACAATTAGGGTTAGATAGGGTTAGGCTTAGGGTTTGGGCTAGGTTAGCTTCAAGCTCATTGAAATTAGTATGAAATTCTATTTTATATAAAACTTATACTATAGAACTTATAATATAAATTAAACTCTAAAACTATTAAATTATTATAAATTAAAAATTTTAATTAAGTTAAAAATAATTGAGTTTAGACTTATACTATTAAAGTATAAAAAAAAAAAAAAACTATTAAAATATATATAGAAATTATATATATAAGATATATATACTAAATTCTATTTTATAAAAATAGAATTTTAAAATATATATATAGTAATTGTTAATATCTTTATATTAAGCTAAAAACTTGATTAATTATAGATACATACTATATATAAATAGATTAAATATTATTACTCTTTTTTCTACTATTATTCTAGTTATAGATTTTAATAGATAGCTTTCTAAGACTTCTTTTCTTAATTTTCTTTCTCTCTATTTCAGATTAGTTTATTATACCTATTGTTATATCTATTATAAGATAGTAAAAAAGAGATAATAGTAATGAGTTGTCTCTTTATTGGTATCAGATTGATACTTTCTCTACTTTTTTATAGTTTCTGATATCTCTAGGTATATCTGAAATAATATTCTCAAATAAATCAAATGAAAAAAAATAAAATAAAATAAAATAAAATAAATCAAATTGAGAGTTATTCAAATTAAATTAAATTAAATTCAAATTGAATCAAAGGTTTAATTCAAACTCTATTTTTGGAAATATAACATCTCAATAAAAATATATCTAAATTTAATAATCTTTAACTTATTATATTTATTAAGTTATTATATTTTGAAAAATAGAGTTTAAATCAAATTTCAAATTAAATTAGTCTTGATTTGATTTATTGAGAGTACTAGTCTAGAGTATATATATTTGTTTTGGTATATTATCTTTTTCTTTTTACTATCATCAATAAAGTATCATTATAATATATTATAGACTATATAGAAAGTTAGTCAATCTTGAGTATTAAGTATTAGTGTAGGTTATCTATAAGTTATCAGTATCTGTAGTGGGGCCCTCTGAGCTTTGATAAGCTTTCTGGTGAGTGTGATTCTGGTGTAGATGACTACTTTTCAGATAGAGTCAGAATAGAAGAGAAGATAACTATTACAGATAAGAGAAAGGATGATAATAGTGAATCAGTTAGATATCAGACTAAGGGTAGTTATTAGAGTTACAGTAGATATTATCTCAGTGAGGTCTCTTAATTAATTAGTGAGTAGTAGAGTAATATAGTGGCTAGTATTCTAGCTATATTTAACTGGAACTAGAAGCTGATATATGTAGTACTATAATTGAGATCTATAGACTTGAAAAATAGAACCTTCTTTATTTAATAGTATATAACTAAAACTAAGAGCTAATATGACAATATAATTAAGGCCCACAGACTAAATGAGTAGAATTGTAATCTTTTTAGATCTTAATTCATATATCAGTTCTTTTGAAGTAGTCTTAGTATAAGTTCTTTACTTATCTATTATAAATCTACTTTACTTTTATTTTATCTCAGGCTTTCTTTTGAGATTCAGAGAGCTATTTCTTACTTAGTCTCAGCATTGTTAGATCTGATATATAGATATACTCTTATATTATATATTAGTATAATAATCTAGTCTTAATAAGTAAATAAGTCTAGTCTATATAATAGAAATCTATATATATCTCTAATATACATAACTAGAATAGTAAAATTACTAAACAATTTAGTAGCCTAGATTAATGAGAGGATAATGCTCAGAGAGGGTTTTGGCCTATATAGTTTAGGTTTTTTTCCAATAAAATTTATAGAAACTTAAGTATAAAACATTAAAATATAACTTAATATATATTATTTATATTATTAATATAATAAAAATAATTACAATTTTAATTTAATATTATTACATTTTTATTACATTTTTTAAAAAATATATTTTGTTTTTGAAATATTATATTATATAAAGATTTTAGCCTTATATACTGAGGTCGAAAATTTAGAGGATAAAAGCGCGTGACGTCAGGGGATGGCAAGTGTGGCTGACATTTTTAATATATATACATTTCTGTTTTTGTCGACCATCTACTATCCACTACCCCAACTTTAAATACTCCACAATGCCTTACAACGGTACACACTCCATTCGTATGGTGAATTATCCCCCGTTATACCGTCCATACCGCTTCCACCACTTCCACCATCCATACCCACGTCCGTGCCTCAACGATCCCAAGCCTCCTCTCAAGACCCCTCCAAAGAAGTACAATCTTCCCATGAAGATTGCAGAAATCATACTCGCCTACGTCAAGATTGATAATGATTATGGCTGTAATATGCGTAATTTCGCTCTGGTTGAGGCTTCGTGGCACCTACCTGCCACACGCATGCTCTATACAAATCTCTTCTTCGAAAGTTACAAGGATATATTCAACTATCTCTTCAAGATTCAACATCCGGAATTTGCTCACTACACCAGCATAGCTAGATCCATCTGTCTTTCTCGTCTTTCGGGACCCGACGATGCAGAAAGCGTCCTCTTCCGCCTTGTCCAGTCCTGCCCAAACATTGAATCATTTAAGATATACAAGTGCCCTCTGAGCTGGATCGAGGAGACCATCCTCTTGGCCATGAGCACTCACTGGCCACGCCTCGTCAAGCTCTCCCTCCATTACCGCAATTACCCCTACGGCAAAGCATTCTTAACTGCCATCAAAAGATGGCCAGGCTTGACCTACTTAGAACTCAACAACGTCTCAGAGCTCGATGAGCAACAGTACCACGAAATTATAGGGCACCTCCCAAATCTTCGCTTCCTTCGTCTGTCCCGCCAAATCAACAAGCAATTGATCCCCGACTATATGACCAAAGGACTCCTGTGCGCAATCACTAACACATGCCGGTTTCTCAAAATTATTGAGCTCAACAACTGCACGCGTCTTTCCAACGTGTCCCTCCTCAACTGTTTTAGAACAATCGCCAACACTCTTGAGTGTATTGTCATTACAGGGTGCATGAGTATCTCGGGTATTACGCTTGCCGAGGTGATCGCCGCGTGTAGTTCCCTGCGGTTTGTCAACGTCTCCTGCTCCGTATTCAATGACAACGCCCTATGCTACCTCTCTGGCACCGACAGCAGCCCCGAGGTCACCCCACGTGTTTGCAAGTCTATCGAGAGGTTCGCAATGTCCAGCTGCCCCTATATATACTTACCACAATTCCGCTTATTCGCCAACGTGCTCGGATCCTGCGTGCAAGACCGACACATTAAGAAGTGCATCATGTTCAGCAAGCCTATGAAGCGTGATCTGGACACATACATCGTGACGGATATCGAGTACCTCAACCCTGGCCTCATAATCGACAAGGTTCACGAGGGGTTCATCATCAATGAAATCATCTAGGCCATCGTATAGTGAGAGAACATTAGCCAACGTGGCATTGCCGGTTGTAGTGTGAGGCATATGTGCTATTGTTTGCATTTACACTTCGTTCATTCTATAATAGGTTTAAAAGACTCGTGGCCGTATCTGTACCTGTATTCATTTGTAAATATGTAGCTCAGGCTTTTTCCAATTGTCATCAGTGCTTTTCCTAGTATCATAAAGTGCCCTCGTTATTTCCCTTTGCACGGTATCTTGAGGATTTGTGGGCAGCGGTTATGGGCAGCAATTTTCTGGCTTTTCTCATTGTGACCACTTGTTCACGGACATAGTCTTTGGGAACATCATCGACGTCTTCACCGTGCTGGCCAAAAAGGCCGTGTCCGAGAAAAAGGGTAGTCCACGGTAGGGTTGAGGATGTAGTCGTCGGAGCGAGGGTTGAGTGAGAAAGGTTCTTATTATGTGGAGAGCATGCTGGCCTAAAACCGTGTATTAACCACCATTGAATACTGTCCACGTCCGCTTCATTCCTCCAAACCTTTCGCAGATTCGCCACTGAGAGCACTGGCCTTCTAGATTGTCTCACACGGCATAAGATCCCATCCATCTGATAGCTGGCTCGACAAACAAGAACTGATCAAGGATGCATGATAATAGTGGTATAATTTGCGGCGCTACTTGAACTGTACATAGAATATGGAATATTTGTGGTTGGTAGACTCTAGCAATATTGCTATGCATTTAGGTCTCGGAATGGGGTTAGACATCAGTAATAAACATAGCCTTATCGTTTCAAGCGTGTTAAGGATCTTGATCCAAGATGTACAGTGTGCGTTGATTAAAAATATCACAATGTGCTTCGAGATACATTCATTGAGATTATGAAAACAGAGTTGTCAAAACATCACAAGGGCTTGAGTTCTCTTGATACCACTTTTATTCTTTTTCAATAAATTGAAGTGAAATATCATGCAAGCAAAATAACATCGATTGGCTCTCTTCACTGGTTCAAAACAGATTACATTACAGGTAAAATTGCAAAATCCACCGCAACGAATAAACGACCTTCCTGAATATGGTCATAAGGCCACCCGCCCGCCCAACGCATTTAACTGAATCTCCCTCTCGGCTGTGAACGACGATTCAAGCTTGTTCTGTTGGATGTGTACGGAAAAAACAAATTATTGTCAGTACAGTCCCAATTCAGCATCAAAACATTGTATCTTACACCTCTTCACTATTCACGCACAAAGTATTGTCACATATAGGATTTGCATTGAAACAAGAAACTAGTAGAAATGAGACATGACCATGATACCTTGAGCTCTTTAACCGTTTCTACAATGTTGACAGTCTTGTCGTCCTCGGTGATGCTTTTATTTGCATGCTAAAAATCAACCAATTACGTCAGATCCACGCCACATGAACGAAACTCATCCTTGCCTCTCACATCGGCCACTGACCTACAAATCCAACCTCGACAATGACCCCATCCCTCCCCTCCCTTACACTCACTCACCCAGCATTTCCTCATACTCGGACGGCCCTCTCTCTTCCACTCAAATCTTTCCTTGGCCTGACGGCTTGCTGTGCTGCTCAATTAGGAAACAGGAGGTGGAGAGCTCAGCGCGTAGAGACACGAACTCCTCGGGGTTCATCAAGACCGAGGACTCATTGATCGTAAACTCCATATTAGACAGATATTTCACGATGGTGTTTGAACCTTTTACTTGTCATTCTACATTACACCCTATCAAATACAGATGGGAGATAGTTATACGTGGTCGAGAGTTTGGAGTTTCGTGGAAGGACGAGGAGAGCATGTCTTCGTCCGATTGTGGAATATTTCACCCAGAAAACTCTTTTCCAGCCTGGACCCACTCCACTTCTTCCCTGGACAACACTATTTTGACTTACCTCGCCATAGATGATCATGATTATCCAGTACCATATGATGGACAGGAGCGGCATGTGTGGTAAGCGGAGATAGGAAAGGTGCTTATCCAGGATTAGATTGTAGAGGTCGAACCAGCAGAATCCCTAAGAAAGGAGGGGGGAGGAGATGTAAAAGAGAGGAAAAAGGTTAAGATCAATTATCTCACTTGGCAATTCGAGTCAGGCCCCATTCCTGACGATTGAGGAAAGAAGCACCTACTGGGAGCCAGTAATGGTCAACTCATCGAGCTGGGGGAGTGACGTTGAGGAAAGTGGAAGGAGATATAAAATACGTGAGATTCAAGCACGTAAGTGGTTCATACCCAACTAAACAAAACAAACAACTTGCCATCACATATTTTTAATCGTCGCTCCCCTCCATCAATTCATCAAATTCACCCAGCCTTATCCGTATTCACGTCACATTAAAGAGTGGAACTTACGCAGACGACTGGAACGGCAAGCCGAACAGCACAGAAAATTATGAGGCGTGGCGCCCTCCCTCTGCCAATCCATATGCCTCTCGTCGACCACGCTCTTGGCCCGCTTCGCGACATCTTCCTCTATCCCCAATTTGACCCGCTGGACGACCCCTTCTTCAAACCTCTTCGCGACCACCTTCTCGATCTCCAACACTCTCTTCCCAAACGCCGATGTCACCCTCTTTTCGACTCTCTAAGTGAAGTTTTTGGCCGTTGTCTCGCCCACCTTCGCCTGTGCCTCGATTCTCGCCTTCACGCTCGCAACGTCATTCTCCAACTTGGCTAGCCTTTCGACGAAGCCCATTGCATTCTCTAGAGTTGCCCTATCCTGGGCACGTCCATTCGCCCAATCCTGGGCACGTCCATTCGCCCAATCCTGGGCACGTCCATTCGCCCAATCCTGGGCACGTCCATTCGCCCAATCCTGGGCACGTCCATTCGCCCAATCCTGGGCACGTCCATTCGCCCAATGCGCTTTCAACCTCTCATCTCCTCCTACCGCCTTGATGGAATCGGCAGCCCCTCGTGGCCAGAGACGTGAGCGCCCATAGCTGGTCCACGGATTTTGTGGTTATCTCGTTGACCTGGGTGACACGCACCCCGACCCTTAACACCTCCGACTGTAGCAGGAGACCAACGAGTTCTGGCATTCCTGTGTCACGGTCGCTTGTTGCGCCGCTTCCTTGACGTCGGCGAGGAGCTGCCATGCTTATCAAGCCACGCCGCCTGGTCCGTCACCCTTGAAGTCGTCACGCTCGAACTTGGAGTCCATGACGTCGAGTATGCAACTCTTCGAGACGGCGACTTGTAGTCCGCGTGGTGGGAGTCCAGCAGGTGACTTGGCGGTGCGAAGCATAAGATTTTCGAATTTGCGAGAGAGTTTTGTTGTTTATTTTGGAGGTGAGATAAAAGGTATATATAAAATTATATATAATTATATAATAAATTTCGCCTCAATTTCTGTGGAACCTCTCTCAAACAACCATGTCCGAAAACACCCGCATGAAAGACTTGCTGCAAAAACTCAAGCCCTTTGACGCCTTGGACAGAGCCCACCAAACTGAAATCTTGGCCTGGAAGAAAAATTTTGACTACAACGATAAACTCCGTGCCTGCCTCCACACTTTGGCCGTGCCGCAGCTGGAGTCTTACCTTGTCTGGATTCCATATGACAGATTAGACATGTTTGATCTACTTGCCGATGGTGGATTTGCCAAAGTTTACCAGGCGCAAGTTCTTTTAAACAATGCATGGTACTCAGTGGCTGCCAAGGAATTGAAGTTGTCAATGACGAAAGAGGTGAGTTGTAGTTATTGTAATATATGTAATATTTTGCACACAACCTCAATTATCAATAACCTTGCAATGCTTTCGTCTCACCAATACAGCTAGTGCTAGGTATCTATTTGAGTCGCTTCACTAGCAATGCCCCCACAATGGTTATTGTTGGATTGTCACAACTTGAGAAGACCGGAGAGTATCTGATGATCATGCAATTAGCCGATATCGGCACTCTCGAGAAGCACCCATGCGAAGAAGATGGTGATTGGTACACGGCATTGACATATGCCTTGAAACTTGCCAGCCGCTTGGCCAGTTTCCACGATTCGGGCTTCATCCATGCAGATCTGCACGCGGGCAACGTAGTATTTCACAAGTCTCACACCACCGTCTTGATCGATGTCGGACTTAGCATAGCCGTAGAAGAAGTAAATGGCGAGGACGGTGTCTATGGTCCGATCGAATACCTCCCTCCAGAGGTTTTCGAGTACAAAAATTATACACAGAAATCGGATATCTACTGCTTGGGGACGCTACTGTGGCAACTAATCGTCGGCACCCCACCACAAGGCGTCGCATCGGTGGCCGTTATCAGCAATCCTGACGGGCTTCGCGACGAACTGATCCCTGGTGCCCCAAAATTATTCAATGCTGTCATTCGTAGCTGCTGGCATGTGAATCCTGACCTCAGACCAAGCGCTCATGAGGTCTACAACCTGTTGATCCATTGTGCCGCTGCTATGGCCAACATTCCTCCCGTGTTACAACCGAACGTGGAACTTCAAATATTGAGAGCACTTGCAATTTCGCCCTTGGCGTTTTCACTCGAGACCCAATCCTTCATTGCCAAACGGCGGGGTGCCCATCAACAAAAGCGTCAATCCGGCAACAGCAGCGCTCTTTTTGAATTCGCCATTGGACACACCGGAAGCAAATTCCACACATGTAAACAACTCAAAGAATATACAGACCCGCACTCGCAGTCGGCACTAGTCCCTCTTGTTACACGACAAACTCTAGGTATGTAGTTTCACCGCATGTAACTTCGTTAGGTACCAAGAGGATCTAGGGTATTATTGGTGGCGAATGAAGCACAGCTGTGGCCGAAGATCACAGCAGAGTTGTCATGCCACAATTATAAATGACAGGTTATGCTTTTTAATTTCCCCCTATACATAGAGAAAAGCAACGAAACTGACGAGGCCTGCACTCTTGCTGAACGTCAGAGCATGGCCAGTAAGTTAAAACCGTGTGAATCCTTTGCTTGTAGCTGAAATCTAATATCCAGCTAAAAGTCTCTTCACTTTCGCACACATATTATTCATATTTAGGGCACAAAACCGACGGCGAGGGCATCAGCGTCATCGCCGAACTTCTAAAGCGGAATTTAGCATCTCATGAGCTAAATCTTTCCGGTGTGTGCAAATTGTGTGAATTTCTGTTTTTATGAAATTAAACTCACTATCAATGTTTTGTTCGCTGTTTTCACCAACAGGAAAAAACATCAGAGATGGTGCAGTACGCGTTCTTGTAGAATTTTTGAAGAACAACAACATAACCACGTTTGATTTCAGCAGTTCGTCAGACTAATTTTAACAACTGATCGTCGCCAATTGGTAGTATCAAGCTTATGCTCACATTTCTTTACTATATTCAGATAACAGCTTCGGTATTTCTTTAACGCGGGCCCTAGCCGAGTGTTTGAAGCAGAGCACGACCTTGACCTCGCTGAATCTCTCTGGTATGTATGTCAGAACTGTGTGAAGCAATGGGGTGCGGCTGCGCAATGGAATCAAGCTCACGATGTGTGCGTGTTTGCTCATCTCCTCCTGTTCAATTCTCAGCGAACAGCATCGGCGTCGAGGGGGCACGCGACCTAGCCGAGTGTTTGAAGCAGAACACGACCTTGACCTCGCTGAATCTCCAAAGTATGTATCTCAGAACTGTGTGAAGCAATGGGGTGCGGCTGCGCAATGGAATCAAGCTCACGATGTGTGCGTGTTTGCTCATCTCCTCCTGTTCATTTCTCAGCGAACAGCATCGGCGACGAGGGGGCACGCGCCCTAGCCGAGTGTTTGAAGCAGAACACGACCTTGACCTCGCTGAATCTCCAAAGTATGTATGTCAGAACTGTGTAAAGCAATGGGGTGCGGCTGAGCAATGGAATCAAGCTCACGATGTGTGCGTGTTTTCTCATCTCCTCCTGTTCATTTCTCAGCGAACAGCATCGGCGACGAGGGGGCACGCGCCCTAGCCGAGTGTTTGAAGCAGAACACGACCTTGACCTCGCTGAATCTCCAAAGTATGTATATCAGAACTGTGTGAAGCAATGGGGTGCGGCTGCGCAATGGAATCAAGCTCACGATGTGTGCGTGTTTTCTCATCTCCTCCTGTTTATTTCTCAGCGAACAGCATCGGCGACGAGGGGGCACGTGCTCTAGCCGAGTGTTTGAAGCAGAACACGACCTTGACCTCGCTGAATCTCCAAAGTATGTATGTCAGAACTGTGTGAAGCAATGGGGTGCGGCTGCGCAATGGAATCAAGCTCACGATGTGTGCGTGTTTGCTCATCTCCTCCTGTTCATTCCTCAGACAACAGCATCGGCGACGAGGGGCCATGCGCCTTAGCCGAGTGTTTGAAGCAGAACACGACCTTGACCTCGCTGAATCTCTGGGGTATGTATGTCAGAACTGTGTGAAACAACGGGGTGCGGCTGCGCAATGGAATCAAGCTCACGATGTGTGCGTGTTTGCTCATCTCCTCCTGTCCATTTCTCAGCGAACAGCATCGGCGACGAGGGGGCACGCGCCCTAGCCGAGTGTTTGAAGCAGAACACGACCTTGACCTCGCTGAATCTCCAAAGTATGTATGTCAGAACTGTGAAGCAATGGGGTGCGGCTGCGCAATGGAATCAAGCTCACGATGTGTGCGTGTTTGCTCATCTCTTCCTGTTCATTTCTCAGACAACAGCATCGGCGACGAGGGGGCACGCGCCCTAGCCGAGTGTTTGAAGCAGAACACGACCTTGACTTCGCTGAATCTCGAAGGTATGTCAGAACTGTGTGAAGCATTGTGTGCAGCTGCGTGATAGAATGAAGCTAACGATCTGTGCGTGTTTGCTCGTCCCTATTCATTTAAAGGGAATGGTATCGGTGAGGAGGGGGCACGAGCCCTGGTTGAGTCGCTGAAGCCCAATGCGACCTTGACCGAGCTGAATCTCTCCGGTATGTCGGAGCTGTGTGAAGAATTGTGTACGGCTTTGAGATAGAATCAAGCTAATAATCTGTGCATGTTCGTTCATCCCTGTTTATTTTAAAGTGAATGAAATTGGCAAGGAGGGAGCACGCGCCCTAGCTGAGTCTCTGAATCAGAACACGACCTCGACCGAGCTGAATCTCTCTGGTATACCAGAGCTATGTGAAGCATTGTGCACGGCTGTGTGATGGAAACAAGCTAACGATCTGTGCGTATTCGTTAATCCCAGTGAATGAAATTGGCAAGAAGGGGGCACTCGCCCTAGATGAGTCTCAGAAGCAGAACACGACCTTGACGGAGCTGAATCTCGAAGGTATGTCAGAACTATTTTAAGTATTGTGTGCGGCTGCGTGGTGAGATCAAGCTAACGATCTGTACATATTCTCTCATCCCCTGTTCATTTTAAAGGGAACAATAGTTATGGGGAGGGGACACACGCCGTAGTCGATTCAGTGAAGCAGAATGTAACCTTAACGGAGCTTAATCTCCAAAGTATGTCAGAGCTGTGCAAAACATTTCGTGCGGTTACATGTTGGAATCCGGCTCACTATCTGAGTGTGTTCTGTTCATTTTAAATTTTTTAGTCAATATGCCTTCATTATACGGCTCGCCTGTCCAATCCGCCAAACAAAATGACTCTTCGACAATGGCTACTGAGCAACGCGCCATGGAGGAGGCAATGCCGACTTACAGCGCACGAGAAAATCTGAACAGGCAGGTTGCGATGTCTTTATTGACGCCCGTAGATATGCACGAGGCACCTATCAAGCCAGATGTCCAAATCTTCTCTTTGGCGGCAGTAAGCGAGCGAAGTAAAACAGAGGAGAATGTGTTGCTGCTGTCGAATAACATTGAGGAGGAAGGCAATGTCGAGAGTACTACTGCGGGAGAGAGCCCGATTATTCCGTATGACGTGGAAGGCGCGTTCGGACTAGAGCAAAATAAGAAAACGGAGCACGTTGCGGAGAATAACACCGATACTCTCGAAAAGGAGAAGAGCAAGAAGATCGTTGCCAAGAATACCACTGAGATAAAGATCCCGATTCTCCCGTATGGCGCATCTAAACTGGAGGAAAATAGAGAAATGGAGAAAGGTGCTGAGGGGGAGGGCCCATTTCTCCCGTACAATCGGGATGGTACGTTTGAAGAGGAGGAGCGGAAGAGCAAGAATATCGTTGCCAAGAGTACCACTGAGATAGAGGACCCTATTCTCCTGTACGACGTGGAGAGCACATCCAAACTGGAGGAAAATAGAAAAATGGAGGAAGATGCTGAAGAAGTGGGCTCATTTCTCCCGCACTATAGGGACGGTACGCTCGAAAAGGAAGAGCAGAAGAACGACGAGATTGTTGCGGAGAGTACCACTGAGATAGAGGGCGCTATTCTCCCGTACGATGTGGACGGCGCATCACAACTAGAGGAAAATAAAAAAACGGAGGAAGGAGTGAGCCCATTTCTCCCGTACTATAGGGATGGTACGCTCGAAAAGGAGGAGCAGAAGGGCAACAAGACCGATGCCGAGAGTTCCGCTGAAAGAGAGGGCCCGCACGACATGGACGATTCGTCAAACCGGAGTATCGACCTCGAAAATGACGATTTCGAGTATGTAGTTTGCATTTGGTATCAATCGCACTTCCAAAAAAAAAAAAAAAAAAAAAAAAAATGATACTGTTTCTTTATTTATTTATTTTATTTTAATATTTGCTTTTTCGCCCAGGGATGATGATCCAATGTTCACAAAGGCGGAGGCCGCCTTTTATGACTGGTTGGAAAGGCCGCTACCCGAGGAAGAGATGGACGACACGGAACTGTACCAGCTTGGTAGAAAAATCGCTAAATTTATCAACAAGAAGAATCGGTTAGTCATGTTAATGCCAACTCACATGCTAGATGACACAAAATGGGACACGTACAAGCTAGGCATCCGGGTGTACGTGCGGCGGCAACTAACCAAACAAGAGCTTCGGAATGTCAACAAGATCATTAAAGAAAACGCCATGACGTTCAAAGGTGTGGAGCAGCTCGTCATTGGTGATGTTGCTGAGAGTGAAGCCTGCGGCGACGAAGTTGAGCCCTCGGATAGTAATTATGACTCAGGCGACGAGGTTGACACTCATGGTAATAAAATTGGTACAGATGATGGCGCGAATAGCGTGCCAGTTTTACGATGGAAAGGGTCTGAGGCAGTCCCTGAGAAAGACCCATCCGAAACATTATGCGAACACGATTCGAACGAAGGTGGTGGTTCAAGATCCGGAGGCATCAGGCCCTCGGATCTCGGCAACCATGGCGAAGGTTCTTCTATCTCGGGCAATGGAGAAGGGGGTGGCTCAAGATCCGGAGACATCAGGCCCTCAGTTCTCGGCAACAACGGCGAAGGTTCTTCAATCTCGGGCAAGGGAGAAGGGGGTGCGGGTCGATCTCCAAATGCCAACAGAAACAATGAAGAAGGCATAACCGGCAGGGAACTGTCAAGAAATGAGGAAAGTAACTCTACCCAATTAGCGGTTTGCCTAGCTTGGCAAGATTTCCTACGCTTCTTTTGCAAGCCCTCATCGCAAGCGACACATGCTAATCAGCAAAGAGAGACACCGATAATTTCTGAAGACAACTCGCAACGGGGCGATGATGCACCGTCGGGCGTTGGCGAAGCATCTCAAGAGAATCCGATCCTTCATCGCAACGCAACGACATCCTCACTTCTACATAATTTACCGAACCCCGCCGTTCGAGAACCTCAGATTACTAGGGCACCATCGGACAACTCCAATGGAAAAATTGCTGCTCGAGAGATACCAACTTCGGCCGACATCACTGGAGTAAGGGCCATTTGTAATTTTTCTGTGGACAAAAGTAGAATTGTCGCGGTTGAAAAGGGGGTCAATGCTGAGGGATCGACATATCATGGTCCAGTAATTTATAATGGTTAGGAGAGCCAAAAAACCATGCTTCCTTTTTTGCTTTCCATCAGAGGTATTTCTAAAATAATTTTCTTTTCATTATTTTCGCCAGTAACAAATCACGACGCCCAAAGTGATGCCTCCACCCCCAAAGGGCCAGAGGATCTAAAGTTCAATGGAATGATTCGTACCCGGTCAAAGGCGACTCTCTTAAACAAGAGACAGAGGTTTACGATCAATTTTACACTGAAAATTACAAGCACCATTTCCTCGCACAAGCTCGAGTTGAGCGAAATCTCCTTTGAAGGAGACATGCGACTTTTAGAACCCCGAACGCGTTATATTCTCGACGATTTCCGTATCAAAATCACTTCTGTTGCACCCGATGGCGCACCCGATGACGCATCCAATGTTCGTTTTACCAACATACAGCCAATGGCAAAGACGAAAGACCACATGTCGACTACTCCTTTATCTTATTGTGGTCAATTGCAATGGCGCCACAAAATGACAAGGTTGAAAATCATGCGACATGATTTTGATACGCATAGTGCAGATTGCAAGTGGATGCCCAACACCCCCGACGATGGTCAACCGAAGGAATATTTAATTAACATGAATGTTCGCCTAGCAATATTGGGAGACAAAGAAACCTGGAACAAGAAACATATAATGAAAGGCTTCCACAAGGACCATGAGCTGGAGAACGGTGTTTTCATACGGATCAACATTCATAGTCATGAAAAAGAAACGGTAAGCCACGAATTACCTGAGCGCACTTGGAAAGTTGCAGCAGAAGTCAAACACGATATAAAAGAAGAAATCTCGGTGAATCTACCCAAAGTATTTTCTCATCAGTCTTTTTGCCAAAAAGGTTGCTGCCAGATGGTGGCTGGTATTTGCGACATTGCACATCTACAATGCAGCGACTTCCTATGCATGGCACTCAATATTATAAAGGATAACAATAGTGTAAATGAGAACAATAGCATAAATGAGAACACTAGCTTAAATGAGGACAATAGTTTAGATGATGAAGAATTATAGTATATATATAGCAGATCTATAAGTTATAATTAATTTTTACCTAAATTTGCAAAAGTGCAATATAATTAATATTTATTATTTTATTATAAAATATATTCTATTTTAATAGCTCTGTCCCCTGAACCTTCTTACAAATTTCCAGCTCCTTTATGTGCAGAGCCACCGCCTTGTCATACGGATTGCCAGCGCCCGTTTATAAAGTGACTCCACCTTTTCGTACTTTTTCGGTGCTCTGGTCCCAACTCTTTCTCAGTATCGCCGGCACGTTTATATACATATCAGTCTGCATTATTGTACAATGTGGATTCATTCCCAAACTTTGGAGTACCATCCGATTCTCAAACAAATAAAATAGTCTGCATATCCACCTCTCTATAATATTTCGCAACATATACCCTGGCTCCTAGTTTACCCCTAGAAAAAAACTAATGGGCGTGTAATGTGAAATCGGTGTTTGGTGAGACACTAATTTGAGTACCCCTGCGAGGTATTGGTGCAAAGCTATATGGGTCGTTTCAGAGATTCTTCAATACTCTTACAATTTTAGCCTCTTAATCAATATTGTCACCAAAGGCTTTCTCCCAAACTTAGAAAAGGCTGCATTAGACCAGTTGTAATCCTCAAACGTCATTTGACAACTATAAACCATATAAATGTACATTTTAAAAAAAAAAAGAGTATACCAAAATAAATAAAACAAAGATAAATACCAAAACAAAAAAAAAAAAAAAAAAAAAATAAAAAAAAAAAAAAAAAAAAAAAAAAAAAAAAAAAAAAAAAAAAAAAAAAAAAAAAAAAAAAAAAAAAAAAAAAAAAGGGAGGGGGGCACGAAATAATGAAATTGAAATAAGGCACGAATAATTGTACAAATCGACTGGCTCGACATCTGTTCTATTCCAACCTTCATTCTGCTTATAGTTCCTAAATTTGAGGCTTCATGAAGTTATTATTAGAAGTTCCAGAGTGAACCACTACATTCAAAAGCTTGAATATATATATATATATATATCTAACTACGAAGAGCCATGTTCATTTGTTTGATTTTTAAAAATTTTCATTTTCGCAAGTATCATTCATCTCCAGCCATTGTTATAAGGAGGGACACCTGAAGGCGAGTGTCGCCAGCTGGCATTCTTCCAAGATTGCCATTGCATTCGTCAAAGAATGTCAACATGAGCGTGATTGGACTGGAAGAAGCTATTTTTGATAGATTATTCTATTCGTTTATTATCAATCGCCTCGCCTCGCTCCGGGTGGCTGGCAAAATGACATCAAGACTTAGTAACTTCCTATACCAATTGTTGCTGTCACACCCTGAAGAGCTTGTCAATCGTTGTCTGACATTTCTCATGCACATTTCAGATTCACAATGCAAGCATTCCCCGCCAACTCGTACGGCTGTTTTTCCAAGAAAAAATTCGATAAATATAGTACGCATGGCCACAACATTATATTAAACCCCCGCGCCGCAGAAATGGATATGTCGGTTTATGACCATACTCAACGCTGTATTTGGGGCAGACATAAATGGCCAAGAACATGCTATTTATTGATATACCTTGGTATTGAGACCTTGTATGGTCGATCCATGTCAATGACAGAGTTCGCGCAGAGTTGAATATACATTTTTGATTGGTGCTCTATAACAGCCTTATGTTTAGAGGTGTCAATTTGAAGTTTGTGTGGGATACAATTCGTTGACAAATCACTGGACAATGTAGATGTAGCAAAAATAATATCAGCTTTGTATATCTTGTATTTTTTACCAAATTAATGGCGATCTCAGCTTCGGCGAGGAGACCATATCCGAAACAGAAATCCATGCATGCCGGAATGTGGGACGTATGTAAACCAAATGGATTGCACCCATGTGGGTGAAAACGGACGCAATCATTATTATGTCAAATACCTCAACTACGGTTCCGAACGGGTTGGTCCCGATCATTAATTTAATTTTGGACAAAATACTGTACTGAACCATTGACTGCCGCATCAATACTAACACATTTTGATGTACCTGCTTTGCGTCGCATAATGACAATAACATAGTCTTCAACACGTGGAAGGTCCCATCCTTGATGATGACGCCTTTGTCGCTCATCATGACAATGCGTTGTGTTACAGCCAATGAACACTGCGAATCACTTTTTGGAGCAGTCTTGACTTGTTTGTTCTCCAGCTTTGATTGTTTACGGTCTTGAAATGAATAAATTGATTAGTCTCAAAACGGAAGACATGTTTACGGGCTTGAAAATAAAGAGCCGTTAGAGCCATCTGTGGTCATCGTGTGAGCTAGGGTTGTTTTGCAAAAAGATTCAGACTTCATTTAACCAATTTTGTCCATGTGATTTGTCAGGATTCTAATCAGCAGTTGTCATTACGAAAGTAATCTACGGGAATCCTCGTCGCGTTGTTCGAACGCCCTCGAGGACATATTCCCCACGGCCACTGACAGCTGAATGGCGCTCAACAGAAATGTTGGTATTGTCGTGAACAAAAATATTATCGTTGTGGCGTGATCCGAAAATCACCGAAAAGTAGAAAGGTGTCACAGCTGGGTAATGGAAGCCGAAATATTGAGAGGATAATTTCTCTCAGACAATATAAGGAATGAAACTTGATTCCCCGCTACCAGCAAAAGGAGCTACCTTAGGTCTGGATAGTCACTGAATAAACTATTGAAGAAAGGACTGCGCACGGCGAGTATGATTCGGTACGCTTACGCCCTGCGTCCCTCGGCAATGTAGATCATGTCCAGGAGTTTATCGTTCTGCGCATCTGGTCTAAGTTGCCATGCACGTTGCCGTCCGATGAAGAAGTGTTGGCGAAGGGTTTCTACTTCCGTTTGTTTTTTCCACATCGTCCCTCGTCCTCTTTGTCCTGTTCCCCAAATCCTCCAGAATACTGGAGCAACGCCCTCCTCAGCTCAGCGATTATCTCTCTCCTGACTGCGGCCCTTACCAAATTACGATCGGCTTTCACATCGCAAACGATCCAGACGGGTTAGAGGTAATCTTAATGATGCACTGCATAAGTGGCACCCTTAAATACTTGGGAGCCCGATGACTGACTTATCCCTCTTGAGCCCCTTGTGGAGGGTCTCAACGAATGACCACAACTTCTGCCTTGGTACACATAATGGACCCGTTCTGGCCGATAGCAGCGTAGCGCAGCATAGGCCATAGTGTCCACATGCGCTGCGGAAGCGCCGTTGCCGGCCGGGGGTGCAGCGTTGTCACAGGTCTGCCGCAGTGGGTTGGATGGATAATTGTTGCGCGGCGGTATTGGTAGTTGTCTGATAGAGAGAAGAGGGATGACGGGGACCAGGCGAAGAAGTTGCCCATGTTGGAAATGGCGCCTAGATAGTTGTCGCCGCCGGCGAGGATCTTGACAATTGTAGTTGGTCAAGGCATTGTAGACGGGTGGGTCAAAAAAAAAAAAAAAA
>RBNI01001587.1:0-21771 GCA_003990745.1 Jimgerdemannia flammicorona | reverse complement strand
AAAAAAAAAAAAAAAGACTATCTCCTCTCAGTACTTACTTATAATACTTCTCACTAACAATTCTCTCCTAGTTCCTCAGCACCAGACTATCAATCATCTTAATCATCTACTGCAGATTGTGCATATACTATCTATCAGAGATTATATCAGCCTCTCTCTCTCTATATTACAACATAAGTACTAGTTCTCACAGACTTATCTCTCTCCATTTCTGGAAATTATACAGCTTCTCCTCTATAACTCCAACCACCTGCTCCCCTTTTGCTATATCTTGTACTTCAAACTGAACACTATACATACCTCTTATCGCTACATCCTCTATACTATTCTAGCCCTGAGCACCAGTTCTCACCTCTAGTCTCTCCTCTTTCTTCTAGACTTTAAGTACTCTATCATCATAGAGCTACTGATCTCTAGCCTCCTGACTCCCTTCCACACTCTCCACCCTCTCTCTATTTTTATTCTCAGCCCAAGTACTCACCTTCAATCCTCCTAACCCCCCTCATACTCCAGTCACAGGCCTTTACTTTAAGCTTATCAATAGGTCCTTCTGCCTCTTCCTTCTTTGAGCCTTTTCTCACAATATCTTATTTATATATATTCTCTTTTCATTCTCTATCTCTAAGTGTATTGATGCCTCATAAGCCCACCATACCACTGCCCTCTGCTCTACTACTCCACTGAGCTCCTCTAGAGTCTTCAACAGATTCTTCTCCTCTTTCTCACTCTTCTTTACCCTTATCACCTTATAATCAAATACTCTCCACATCTTTACTGAAGGCTAGTCACAAGTCTTCTCAATAGTCTCTCACTCCATAAGTCTGATTGAAATATCTACATCTCATATACTGAACATTGTCCCATCTCAGACTCAGAGAAACCAATATCTACTACATTGCTATACTCTATCTTTATCTCCTCCACCCTCTGTCTTGTCTCAACAGCTATCTCTGGGGACACTTATTTTGCCAGAAGCTATACTACTCTGGGGTTCTACCTCAAACAGTGCACCATTGATATCACTATCTCTCAAAGTATCAATCTAGTCTTCAAAGCCTCCTCCAGCAGCCCTGACTCCTCAAAGCCCACCTCAATCCTCACTATCCAATCTCTCTAGCAGGACCCCCTTCAATTCTCTTATATTTAAAGGCCACCTTACCATCTACTACCACAACTCTCCCCCCACTCTGCCCATAAATTTTCTATACCAAACATTGCCAATAACCTCTCTGCAGACTCCATCCCAGCCACCAACTCATCAAAACATCCACCATCAATCCTTTTCACCTTATCAGCTACTCTCTTAAACTCAAAAACCTCTCTTCCTTAAAAACAACCAACCAGTGTCCAGCTAACTCCATCCATATAGCTAAAACTCATTCAACAGTAAGCTACTCATTTCCAACTCCCCCACCAATCTATCTCTCAAATCTTCCCATCAACTCCTCTCACTATTTCTCCTCCTCACAATATTCAATTGATTTCTAACTATTAACCAAAAGTCTCCAAGTACCTCATACTCCTCAAGCCAATGTTCTGGTATCTATACAAATCCCTCTTCCTGTCCTACATTATAACACTCCTTACAATCAAACTGTCTGCCCTCTATAAGATAGCCTGAACAAAAATTGAGCATGATGTTTCCTCCTCAGCAAGTACCACCATACTAGGTGACAGCCATTGCTGTATATTAGCACTCTAGGTCCAAACTGTATTGCAGTTCCACCCTTCTCCAATACTCACCACTGCTAGCCACTACTGTCTGAACCCTCTCTGGCACTCTACTCCATTACTAACATTGAAATCAATCAGTAGAGTATCCCTCAACAATACTCAATCCTATCTCCATATTACTGGACCTCAGAGCATCTCTCCCTTAGCCCCCTACTAGTGAAGACCAATGTGGTACACCCCATTAACTACTCTCTACCAGAAGCTCTTATATCTCATGCACCCACTGTTCCAAAACCCAACCAAAGATAGTAGATCTCCTGTGGAGCCTCTTAGTGTTATATCTATTTGATAAATTTTTGAGTCATATATAAGCACTGATTGTAAGTAGTATTCTTAGTGAAATAAGCTTGAATATTGGCATTATAGTCTATACTGAAATATTGTAAATAACTCTTAGCAATGAAATATAGTTTATACTATTTGATACTTTTATTACTTATTTGATTTTATAGACTCAATGTGATCATATAGTCTGTTGATTGATCAGAAGGGATACTAGATCTCATATATCATTTTTAATAAGCAAATTATACTCTTCATCAATTACTTACTTTTATCTCTTATTGTTAGAGTAAGTTATTACTTTATTATATATACTTGACTTATCAAAAGTTGTTATAAATATATATTCATATATATATCTCAGTATAGGTTATATAATCTTTATATTAAGAGGTTCTTGATATATTTCAATAATTTTCTAAATTAGAATGAGTCTCATTTCTAAACTTATTCTTTAGCTTTTCTTCATCCTTAAGACTCTTTATTATCAGAAATCTAATTATCCTTAATCTCTATTATTCTTGACTCAGATAACTTTGGCTCAGATAAGTATAGTAGTTAAAAATAATTTCAACTTTTCAGAAAGGTTGGTACTGGTTGTTATATTTATGTTAGCTGGAATATAGAAGTTACAATAGATATATTTATATTAATCTCTTTATTATTATTTTTTTTATTAAACTTTACATTATGCAATATTACTATATAATATTTGTATAAATCCCAGAGTTGATATGCCTTATTGGAATACTTAAGAAACATACTTACTGACTTTCAGCTTAAACTTTGAGCAATTAGTATTACTCTTATTAAGGATGTATATTGTCATGTAGTGGTCGCTGAGTCCTTCAAATATGCCAGATTCTCTTCAAGATGTATCTCTTAGACTAACTCAGGTTTGTTATAAGTAAGTTCTTATTGGAGTGCCTTCCCAAGGTCTTATAATCCTCAAACTCCTTATTTTTAACTGTCTTGTTATCTTTTAGATTGCTTGCAAGGAAGTGTGTGTAAGTGAAATCAGAACTGACTTTATTTCAGAGGAAATAAGAGGAGTATTTATATAAAATATAATTCAATGGTTGCTAAGATATAAAGCTAAATATAAATTCCAATAACTAAAACTACCAAGTTCCAGGGCTGGCATTATCTGGTATCATATCAAAATGCCAGTGCTGGAATAATTTCACATCACCTCAGAATACCAGTGCTGGTATTATCTAGTGTAACAAAGAACTTAGAGCAGAAAGTTCAGGACCATGGGGGCTTCATCATCGTCATCATCATCATCGTCATCATCATCATCACTGAAGGAGATGAGATCCGCGAATTTGTCATGCAGGTCGCACATTTTGTATACTTCGGGTATGTCGCGCGTCTCACATATGTCGAAGTCGCGCGGGATGACATCATCGCCGATGACGTCATCACGTTCGGCTGTGGCGGAAAAATCGGGAACAAGATCTGGAGCTCTCCAGTCTATGAGGTTCTCTTCCACAAAATAGGGGACAAATGTGGGGTCTTGGGGAGATCTAATCTGGATACTTGAGCCTTGGAATACTGAGATCAATCCTTGCAGGAATTGATCTGGGTTGTCCTGGAGGATGGGGTACCAGAAGTCTTCTACTTCTTCACTATTGAGGGTAATAGTGGACTGGGCTTCTGTAGCCACCCTGGCTTCTAGCACATTGATATGGCGGGATGATAGGTCTCTGAAGTCTGAGACTCTAACATATTCCAGGTTGGGGATTGACCATAGTGTATGCCTGAAGATCTGATGGATCTTCTTAGCTGTCCTCATTTCGTGTATATCCATGGGAGTGGCATCTTGTAGCTCTTGGGTGCTGGCCTGTGGGAACTCCTGGCAGAGGAGGTTTCCTATTTCGTACTCCTGCCACATTTGGAGGCATTCGGTAGCAATGGTGATCCTTGTTTCCATTTCATGGCAGTAGAGGATAAAGTGATAGTGGTCTGCAGTGCCCAGGTAGACACTAGGAGTCCTTCTTGAGCAGGTCCTCATGGCTCTTCTGATGTCTTGGAACATCCTTTCTTCAACTGAGGTACCTTGGTGGTTCCTTGACCTTGAGGTTTGGTGGGTGGCAGGCATTTCATTTGTGGTAAGTCTTTGAGCTATTTTGGGATTGGTGGTTCTTGTTGGTTGCTGCTACTGTGGTTCCTTGATCCTTCTTTTATATTCTTCAGGATACTTGTGCTGTGGTCACAATGACTCACAGTTGGTCATTATTGCTTATCTCATATGCTATATGATCTTCTTGTACTCCGATCTGATGGCTTGTAAGGAAAGGCTGTCTCCTGTTCTGATGTCATCATTCTGGGGTCACCATTACATCTTCTTCCTGAATAAGGATCTTCCTGAGCATCCTTATTCATTAGTCTAGTCCTGAAAAATTTGCTGATCCTATAACCTCTGGCAAGGGGTCGAAAAGTAGTATTTATGGGCTGGCATCTTTCCTTTGTATTTTGGTGTGATGGTGAAGAGTCACTCCCTTCATATAGAGTAAGGGCCTGATTCTGATCTTGACCAATCAGTTGATGGTTCGAACTCCTCTGACTGTGAAAGTCTCATGGATGAGTAGTTGCCAGTACCATATCCCTTAGAGAATGGTCCAGACAGATAGCCTGCTGGTTACAGGACAAGCTGTTATGATTCACAGACTAGAACCTCAGGGGCGGTCATTACATTTTGCTTCTCTTGTATAGGTTCATGGTATTTCTTGAGTCTGTTCCTATGTACTGTGGTAGGCAGTATGGTCCCTGAGATTTTTCTAAGCCAGAAGGTAGTTCTCTTGATATCTTGTACATAGAAGGGTCCTTCTCATTTGGGCTCCAGTTTTCATGACCATGAGGCTTCTACCATATTTTGATACAGTAGAACCTTTTCTCTGATTTGGATGGGTTCTAGGGCCTTGTGATTCTTTTCCGCATTCTTTCTTGTCAGTACTTGTAATTTGGTGATATAATCTTCAGCCTTCTTCCTGATTTGGTGTAGTCTCCGGATTTTTGCATCAACCCATCTCCAAGTTAGGTCTAGATTTGTGGCTGAGGTTCCATCAGAATCTTCTTCTCTGAAGAGCAACTCTCTTGGGGTAAAATGTGTGCTCTGTAACTGTATGTCTTGTAGGATAGAGAGGGTAGTTGGGAGATAGTTATCCCAATTCTCATATGTCTCTGAGATCTTTGCTAGGATGTTCTTGAGGGTCTTTTTGGTTCTTTCTGTCTATCTATTTTCTTGAGAATGGAACACGGTGGTCTTGACATGCTGGATCTTGTATTTCTGATACATTATCTCATAGAATCCATTGACAAATTCTGTGCCACAGTCTGTGGTGATTTGCTTTAGTGTCTTGTAGCAGCAGATGATTTCTCGATGAAGGAAGTCGGCTATAGAGAGGGCATTGGCTTCTTGTAATGCTCCTGCCTCTATCTATTTGGTGAAGAGGTCTACAATAACTATAATATAGTGGTTTTCTGATAATGTTACTGGTAGTGGTCCAATGATATCCATTGTGATGTGGTGGAAGGGGATAGGCTCAATTCTTGATAATCCAGATGCCTGGTCTTGCTGATCTTGTTTCTGTTTTTGGCACTTATCACACTCTTTGACAAATTGGTGCAGGTCTTCTTCCATCTTGGGCCACCACATGGTTCTTCTTGCCTTGTCATATGTATTGGTTCCTCCTAAGTATCCTTGCTCATATACTTCCTTCATTACTTGATACTTCTTGTGTTCGGGTATTACTAGCTTTCCTCCTTTTCTGAGTATAGTATTGTCTAATTCAAACTGTTTCCAAGTCCAGTTGATGATGGTGATTGTCCAGGGTTCGAGGTGGTTGGGCATCTTCCACTGCTCAAGGTAGCTGATTAATCCATAGTATAGCTCCTTATTCATGTTGAATGGTCTTGATGGGAGTGTTTCGGGGTATCCTTGAGAGTGTATCGGCATTGGTGTTGGTCTTTCCTGAGTGGTGCTTGACAGTACAGTCATACTCTTACAGCCTGTAAATCTATCTGGCATATATTCTTTTGGGGTTCAAAGTGTGGAATAGCCAGACAAGAGCAGAGTGGTCTGTTTGAATGATGAAGTATTTCCCAGCTAGGTCATAGTGGAACTTGTCTACTGCCCAAACTACTGCTAAGCATTCAAGCTTGTATGACTCATAGTTCTGTTCTGCTCTGCAGGTACCTTGGCTTGCATAGAAGATGACATATTCATGTCTGTCTTTCTTCTGAGCTAGAACTGCTCCAAGTTCTATAGCACTTGCATCTGTCTGCAGGATGAATTCTAGATTCCAATCTGGTCTTCTGAGGATGGGGGCTTGGGTCAACCTGGTCTTAAGTTTATTGAAGGTTTCTTGGTGCTCCTTGGTCCATTCAAATTTGATCTCCTTCTTCAGTAGCTTGTAGATAGGTGCTGCAATGTTGGAGTATCCTTTGATGAATCTTCTGTAGTAGCTGGCCAGTCCAAGGAAGGCATGGACTTCCATGGTTGTTCTGGATCTTGGGTAGGCTACAACAGCCTTGATCTTCATGGGGTCTGTATGGATTCCAGTCTGGTTGATGAGGTGTCCTAGGTAGGCGATTTCTTGAGCTGCAAACTTGCATTTCTTGGGCTTGATACAGAGGCCATGCTCCTTGAGCCTCTGGAGGGCTAGCTGTATGTGATTGACATGTTCCTGTGCTGTGTTGCTAAAAATGATCACATCATCAATATAGACAAAGAGCCATTTTCCAATCTCATTGCTGAAGACTCTGTTCATCATTCACTGGAAACTTGCTTGGGCATTGCACATTCTAAATAGCATTCGCAGGTAGATATAGATGGCATCAGGTGTGATGAAGGCTGATTTCTCACTGGCATCTTGAGTGAGACCAATCTGATGGAAGCCTGAGAACAGATCCAAGGTGGTGTAGTATTTGGCTTCACTTCCAAGGATAGTAAGGATTTCTTGAATATTCAGCAAGGGTTGCCTATCCTTCTTGGTGATGGCATTGAGCTTCCTGTAGTCAATGCAGAGTCTTGGTGCAAACTCTCCAGACTTGCTTCCTTTCTTCAGGGCTAGGACAATATGTGAAGCCCAGGGGCTGATAGTTGCTTGATGATTCTGGCTTCTTTCATTTCCTTGAGTTCTGCTCACAGCCACTCTCTGTAGGCAGGTGGTATGGGTCTGGCTTTCTGGTAGATAGGCTTGGTATCACCAGTGTCAACTTTATGATAGTACTTGGGTTCTTGATTGTGGATATCCCTAAAGTCTGTAGCAAGTACTCCTTCATTCTGGTGCAGGATCTTGAGAAGTTGTTCCTCCAGGGGAAAGTTTTCTCCAATGGTATATGTGTGCTAGTTTTGGTCCTTGTCTTTCTTGTGCTCAAGTTCAGTAATCTTGGTGGCAGCATAGGCTCCTCTTCCAGTAGATCCAAAGCCTTGTTCTCCTCTCTTGGTCTTGATGAGTTCGATGGCTTCAATGATCTTGGGCTTCTTGATTTCATAGATCAGCATCTGGCCAATTCTGTTATGCTTCTTGACTTCGAAGGGGGTGGTGTGGTTGTGATTTCTGACTATGAGAAAGATCTCGCCAGTGTAATCAGGGTCAATTACTCCTCCTTCAACTGAGATTTCACTTTTGGCCAGACTGCTCCTAGTCTTGATAATTCCAGCATGGTTTTCTGGCAGCTTGACTCCAATTCTGGTGCCAAGTAGGGTGGTGGTCTGTGGTTTGAGGGTAGCATCTTGAATGCTGGCAAGGTCCATTCCTACGGCTCCTTCAGTCTTGTATTCTGGGATCTTGGCTTCAGGGTGAAACTTCTTGACCTTGAGGGTGATGTCTGATTTTTGTTCCTCCTTATTATCACTGTCAGCTTGAAGCTCTGGGGACTGGTCATCTTCTTCAGCTTTCTTTTTTGCTTCAGCGGCTTCTTGCTCATGTTTCTGTTGGTGGATTTTCCTGACTTCACTGATATAGGACCAGCAGTCATTCAGGTGTTCAGAGCAGTACATCCTAGTACCATGGGGGCATCTTCCTTGAGGAACATAGCCATTGATGATCTTGTTGTACCACTGCTCATCTGTGAGCTTTGGTATCTTGCTCTTATTTACCAAGTGCATGAAGACCTCTGTGTCCTCTTCATCTCCTTCCTCTATATCTGGTAGGACTCCTTTGTGGACATTGATAGAGACTCATACCTTTCTTCCTCTATAGTTGATCTGCATCTTCTGGGCATTGAGGTCAATGATAGCCTTGGCCTTATAAAGCCATTGGTTGCTAATAAGGATATCATAGTTGGTGGCACTTGTAATAATTACATCTACTGGAATGATAGCTCCTCTTATATTGATGGAGACTTCTTGGATTTTGCCAAGTGGGGTAGCTCATGTACTGTCTGCTGTAACATAGACCATCTTGGTAGACTCTTCAATATCCCAACCTAGGCAGTCAATTGTCTTCTTGCTCATGAGGCATCCTCCAGCACCAGTATCAATAATGGCATCAAAGATACAGTCTTCAATCTGGTAGGGGGTATAGGCTGATGTCTTGCACTGGTCTTCAGATTCTTCACCTGAGTTCTGAGATTCTTCTTGTGTATTGTGAGCTTCTACAATCTTGTACTCTTGATTCATAGCAGTAGTTGCAAGTCCTCTATCTGAAGGCAGGGACTTCAGCTAGCTGTCCAAAAGTGGCATTGATCTTCTGTTCCTTGAGATCCTTGTAGATATCATACTGGTGAATCTTGGTCTTATGCAGCTTCTGTTCCTTCTTGCTTTCACTTTCTCCTGAGACTGGAGTAGTGCTTTCAATGATTTAGCAGGCAGCTTCATCTAACTCTATGTCTTGATCAATCTCCTCAGGTTGAGTCTTACTTTGAATAGTGACAGCTGGGGTCTTCTTTAGTCTTCCAACTGGCTTGCTGTTGCTCTTCTTGTCATAGGGCTTGGACCGAGTTCTGGTACCTTTAGTAGCAGGGTAGAATTCGAGCTCCTTATAGTATTCTTCATCATCAGTGTCACCAATCTCCTTGATGACTACTGCATTGGTTTGTTCTCTGGTTCTGCTAGCATTGCTTGGTTGGTCTTTGCATCTCATTTCAGTCATGCAATTCTTTGCATAGTGGTCTTCTTCTCCACATCTGAAGCATGTGATGTTATTGTGTTCTTCTGTAGCAGCTGCAAATCTCTGTACTGGTCTCCTGTTGGCACTTTGGACTTCTCTAACAATATCACCAAGGTGTGCAGTCATCTCAGCAAACTGCTTGGTGAGTTCTTCCACTGGGTCAGCTTTGGCTGTTTTGGGGGTAGGTGTGGTTAGTTGTCTGTTCACAACTGTGGCAGGTAAGATACTAGTTGGCTTTGATGGCTCTATCTTGATGCCAGTTATTTTCTCTATTGAGTGTTCAGCAGGGTGTCTGGCAGTCTAATATCTCTGTTCAAAGACCACTTTCTGATCAAGGGTCAGTGCAGCTAGGGTAGACCAGATTGCTAGGGCAATTTCAGGGTGAACTCCTTTGAGGAAGGTTGAATCTGCTATTTGTTTCTTGAGAGCATTGTCATAGCCAGCCAAGACAATCTGGTGGCAGATTCGGGTATAGAATGAGTTGGGATCTTCACTAAGTCCCTGGCAGATAGTATTGAGTTGATCCTTGAGAGCTTGCTTGATCTCTTTGGTATAATATATTGTTCTGAGGAAGACCTTCATGTTGGCAAGTTTAACTGCATCAGCACCAGTAATAGTGGCTGCATTGAATTTGTCTCTGGCAGATCCTCTAAGACTGACTGGTAGAAGGGCCAATTGAGCATCCACACCAAGGGCTTGTATGGTGGCAAATTGTTCAAAGTCTTCAATGAAGGTCAGGATTGACTCTTCAGTAGTATATGTATCCATAGAATATAGGGGGACATATTTCCATCTTGTCTTGAATTCTTGTAGGGGTGACTCTTGTAGTCAGGGTAGTTGTTGTGGGGGTTGTTCATTTTTCAGCTTGAAAGTGAGGGATTCATCTTGAATCACTAGCCAATGGGCACCAAGTTGTCATGTAGTGGTCACTGAGTACTTCAAATACACCAGATTCTCTTCAAGATGTATCTCTTAGACTAACTCAAGTTTGTTATAAGCAAGTTCCTATTGGAGTGCCTTCTCAAGGTCTTATAGTCCTCAAACTTCTTATCTTTAACTGTCTTGATATCTCTTAGATTGCTTGCAAGGAAGTGTATATAAGTGAAACCAGAACTGACTTTATTTCAGAGGAAATAAGAGGGGTATTTATACAAAATATAATTCAATGGTTACTAAGATATAAAGCTAAATATAAATTCCAATAACTAAAACTACCAAGTTCCAGAGCTGGTATTATCTAGTATCACATCAAAATGCTAGTGCTGGAATAATTTCGCATCACCTCAGAATACCGGTGCTGGCATTATCTAGTGTAACAAAGAACTTAGAGCAGAAAGTTCAGGACCATGGGGGCTTCGTCATCGTCATCATCATCATCACTGAAGGAGATGAGATCCACAAATTCGTCATACAGGTCATGCATTTCATGTACTTCGGGTATGTCGCGCATCTTGCATATGTTGAAGTCGCACAGGATGACGTCATCGCCGATGATATCATCACGTTCAGCTGTGGCGGGAAAATTGGGAACAAGATCTGGAGCTCTCCAGTCTATGAGGTTCTCTTCCACAAAATAGGGGACAAATGTGGGGTCTTGGGGAGATCTAACCTGGATGCTTGGGCCTTGGAATACTGAGATCAATCCTTGCAGGAATTGATCTGGGATGTTCTGGAGGATGGGGTGCTAGAAGTCTTCTACTTCTTCGCTGTTGAGGGTGATAGTGGACTGGGCTTCTGTAGCCACCCTGGCTCTAGTACATTGATATGGTGGGATGATAGGTCTCTGAAGTCTGAGACTCTAACATATTCCAGGTTGGGGATTGACCATAGTGTATATCTGAAGATCTGATGGATCTTCTTAGCTATTCTCATTTTGCGTATATCCATGGGAGTGGCATCTTGTAGCTCTTGGGTGCTGGCCTGTGGGAACTCCTGGCAGAGGAGGTTTCCTATTTTGTACTCCTGCCACATTTGGAGGCATTCGGTAGCAATGGTGATCCTTGTTTCCATTTCATAGTGGTAGAGGATAAAGTGATAGGAGTCTGCAGTGCCCAGGTAGACACTAGGAGTCCTTCTTGAGCAGGTCCTCATGGCTCTTCTGATGTCTTGGAACATCCTTTCTTCAACTGAGGTACCTTGGTGGTTCCTTGACCTTGAGGTTTGGTGGGTGGCAGGTATTTCATTTGTGGTAAGTCTTTGAGCTATTTTGGGATTAGTGGTTCTTGTTGGTTGCTGCTACTGCAGTTCCTTGATCCTTCTTTTATATTTTTCAGAATTCTTGTGCTGTGGTCACAATGACTCACAGTTGGTCATCATTGCTCATCTCATATGCCATATGATCTTCTCGTACTCCGATCTGGTGGCTTGTAAGGAAAGGCTGTCTCCTGTACTGATGTCATCATTCTGGGGTCACCGTTACAATATATATATTATATCTAAATATATATAAATACAATACATCAGGTTTGGCTCTAGTCTATAATTCCTCAGAGGTTAGATTATCATCTCTAGAATACTTATTACTATTATCAGATTCCTTACTTAATATTTAAAATATATACTAGTTATCTATATATACTACTATATTGATTATTATATATACTATCTCTATAGCCATATAGTTAAATTACACAGCTACACAATTCTCCTAAAGTATTTATAGAGCTGCTATTTGATAGTACATACTGTATTTCCTTAGATATAACTTGAATGTCCTATTGATATATTTGTATCTATTATCTAAGTATATAATATATATTCTATATTCTGTTTCATTCTTTGAGCTTTTTGAATTTTTTCAAGGTCTTACATTTTACTATTAAGAAGCAAATATATATTTTAATATATAATTATTAATAAATATAATAAAATATCTCTTTCACTTATAGAAAGTAATATATATCAGACTACATATATCTATATAGATTAAATTAAATATATAGAAACAAGTTTTATCCATACTTTAAATAGATATTAGATTGTTATATTTTTCATATAGTCCTTACAGAAACTCTAGGAATATATTATCAGTAATTCTCATATAGATCTATTTCTGATCATTCTTTCCAGACTCATATTGTCTAAATATCCTAAGTATTGATGCTATATATTAGATATATAAGATATAGTTGTGATATATATATGTAGAGACTTTTACTTTGTTTAATATACTATTGATCATATAAATATTGCCTTATTTCAATAGTATTATATTCTTCTTATAATTATTTAAACTATATATAGTTGCTTTCATTAGATATATATATATTTCTTTATTACTGTGGGCCATCATTTTGCTAATTTAGAAGAGTATAGTATGTTCTAAAATATATTAGCAGACTCTATAATAGTCTCATAGTGATATGTATATACTAAAATTATCTCTTTCTTGAGCATATAAAATATTATTATTATCTAACTTGATTGGTATTAAATATTTGAAGAACTCATATATAGAAAACCATTTCTAGTAAACTATTATATATTCCATTGTATTAGAATCCATAAGCTATATATTATTATTACCAGCTATATTAGTGCATACTTCACTATTAACATCATTACTTTTTGCTGACTCAAAAGTAAGTGGCTTTGGTATATAGATATAAACATCTTCTCTAGATACTCAGCATATATTACCTATATATAAAATATGTCTCTATCTTAATTATTGTCTATTTAGTAGTATTTTGCATTATATTGTACTTTGTTATTTCCTCAATTCTTTTCACTACTCCCATATTGCCAATACTGGCCTCTATACTTATTTTCATCATTCTTCTTATTCTTTCAATAGTAGTCATTCTATATATATCTATACTTGTTATAGTAATAGTAGTTTTTATCAAACTTAGATTTATATTTTGAACTTATTAGTACTACTTACCTTGTTCACATAATCTATAGAATACTATTTCATTATTATTATCACTATTTTCTTAATATATCTCCTTATTTATAAGACTCATTATTATGTGAATATAGTCTGTAAGCTTGCTGCTTTTGTACATAGCTGCCACTATTATATTATATACCTCAGAGAGGCTTCTTATTAAGACCAGAATCTTGTCTTTATCACCTATATACTCTACTGATATACTTAGAGAATTTACTTAATTTACTAAATCATCAATATAATTAGTATATTCACAGATACTCTTCTTAAGCTTCATTTATAGATTGAATAGCTGAGACTTTAGATGGAATTGATTCAATGTAAATGCTTATACATAATAATTACATAAAGTCTTTCATACTTTGTAAGCAGTTGTTGCATACATTATATACTTTATTTATGAATTTGAAAATATAAATATGATCTTACATAATACTCAGTAATTATTTATAGTATTATAATCTTGAATCTATATCTATAGTTTTATATACTCTATTAGGGATCTCAGATGGCTGGTCAGGGTGGCTCAGCTTTAAATTTATAGATTGGCTAGTTGGCTAGATGGCCAGGCCTTATTTGGCTGTTTTGATTTCCAAGTTTTCCAAATTAAATAAAAGGTCCATAACTGCCACTTGACCAGTTGGCTGTAAATTTAAAGTTGAGACAGAGGACCTTAAATTTATGGATTGACTAACTGGCCAGGCTAAATTTAAGGCCAAGCCACTTAGCCAGTTGGCTATAAATTTAAGACTGAGCCACTCTGGCCAGCCATTGGCCATATGGCCAGCCATCTGGGATCCCTATACTCTATCAAGCGATATTCTTCTAGAAGATTGCTTATATGGAATTCCTAAATGGTGTAATCCTTGCCATCAAAGATTGGGATCATCCTCTTGGTTGTGTTTATGCTTGCTACAGAGACTGTGACCATCATCATACCCATTCTGAGAGTACAAATGCCTGCTGTGGCTGGCACACTTGTTCTGGCTCCTTACTTTAGCTCTTGCAACATCTTGGCATAGAGTAGCATACAGTTTTAGAGAGGTGTTTATTAGCCACTAAGCAGGGCTCATAATCTTTTTGTGACTTTGTTGGGAATATGGAGTGAAGGGAAGAGCAGCAGCATTGTTCATTGATTGCTCATGTTTTTATGTGTTGAGTGACGTAGCTCAAAGATGTAGTTACAAAGAATCACGTGTATAAGCCGCATTATCGAGATGCAAAATAATGAGAATTTCAACAAAAACGATTACTGGAGACCGGACCGAACGATACAAGCGATTATCGACATACGAACCACGAAAGACTTTGACGACATATTGAATTAAGAGTGATCGCTTGATCAACGACACGAGCATCGACATACCGCTATCAAAAAAATCGAACAGCAGCCCTTGCCAGAAACGGCTACCATAATAGGTAGCAAGTGATAAGACTTCTAAAAGTGGGAGGCTCATTGAGCCGTGCTTGAAGCAACAAGAAATGCAAATCGTACGCCACAATATATACTAATTACATTGCTGAAATTTAGCATGTTGCACAATTATAACAGGCCTCAGAAATTATTTAATTTTACCAATGTGCATTTGGACGGCATCACCAAAACATAACGGCACATTAATTTCAAGCCCTCGCTTTTGTGCAGCTCCTGTGGCAAACTTCGCTCCCAAGAGTGCTTGTCATCTGGTGACCGTTATTTTCATTAGAAGGGCAGGATATTTTACAGAAATCGTGCATGTCGTTTGGAGCATTATATAGCTGCGCGACGTCTCATCGCGCTGAACTAGGAATGTTGACGATTGGGCGTTTTGAACATTAAAAACAGGAAGACTTCAGTGAGTAGACAAATTTTATTTATTAATAAATGGTAATTCCGAGAGTAAAATATGCAAAGCCATTAAACAGAGTAGAAAATTCCACAGTTAGGATTGCGGTGGGGTCTCTCCGTGGGAATAGCTCACAGGCCAATTTACTCTTTTCTGATGAAAGAGAAAAATAACTTAAGCAAGCCCAGTTTCTAAGTAAAATACAAGATGGGCAATTACATGCAGCCTTTCACTCTTATTCGAAGCGCCAATCAGAATGACCTCATGCCTCTCAAAAGTATGGAAAGATTGTAACTCATGCTAACCGGCAGCTTGTGCCACCAATATTCCAATGAAAATCAGACACAAAGTCGAATGCTCTCTATGGCATATTACCTCTACATTCAGTTCGCTCAGCCACAGAAGGAACTGCCGTATATCGTTCACTATAATTTAATTTTATATTATACAGATATTCAAAAGTAGATTTCACTATTTATATATTACATAGAATGAGTTTGTCTCATGCTATGTGTTTAACACATATAGTTTTCTTCGAAATAGCTAGTACATAGAAGGTTGCTAAGTCTATATGTTTAAGATCAAAGGCCGACTTACTTTTTCACGTTACAAAACTTTCCGAAGTGTTTACAACGTGCGCAGGGTATCCCTCGACATCCTTTCTTGTCCTTTATGCATTCAAAGCACCGATTTCCCGGAGGATTCCGTTTTGTGGTCCTTTCGGTAGCATGAATACGACAACGCCTCTTCTTCTTCGAACAGTCTGGACATTCCTTGTACAGAATAGGCTTGGGGCCCAAAGTAGCCGTGGTTTCGGTGTGTGTCTTTGGCGGGTAATTCACCACTGAACGAAGTGATACAGATGGTGTGCTAGAAGGAAACCGCCGAAAAATTGGCGCTGGCTTGGATGTTGCATCACCATTTGGGAGGTTGCCGGCACCGGCTTCCGAGTTGAAACTAAGTTGTATGGAACAAGGGACACTTTGAAAGCTTTCATACAATTCAGTTGGAAGGATGCCCGTAGAGTCGGGAGTTCCTCCATTGGCATAGACGCCATTCGGTAATTTGTTGTCATAAAGTTTCGAAGTGACATTGTCTTGGAGATTATCCATGTTCCCTTCTTGGAAAATTGGATATCGGCATAGGTATCACCTTTTGAAGCAAGGAGTTATACTACACGGGCTTAGGTCGATGTCGTGGAGGAAGAGTATCGGTGCTTTGGACGAATGGGTTGGAATGTTATGGTATGTGAATCGGAGTACATGTTCTGCTTTTATATAATTTAAGATGACCTGATTCCATTTTGTACTACGTAATTGTCTGTCCGGCTATTTTATATTGTTTACGGTATGTTTAGAGGCGATCCGTGACGGAAAGTTTGACGATGTTATATAGAATTTGTGACCAAAAACAAATTCAAGGCGTTTCGCTGTAGAGGTTTGCTTCTAAAATATATGCAAACAGGGTGGTATGGTCATGGACGTGTTTATAACACGTCGGGACTGGTGTCCCTCTATTTAATTAGTACTGCGGTAAGTTAAAAAAGAAATATTTTGACATGGCGATTGTAAGTACCCTCATCCCTCAAATGAAGGCTACAAAGATAATGCCAAATAAGGATTACTTACTTTAGGTATCTAACAGGATTCGCTATAGAAACATTCTCACGACAACTCGGTTACGATTGTTATCACCCAAATTCAATTTGGCGCCGCAGTGCTATATTAAAATTAGAATCATATGACAGATGTCTAAACTTACCCAAAACCGGAATACAAGGTTCAAAATGACGCCGAAGCTAAATTATCGGCCGCATTTAATGTCGGTAATCTTTCTTAACAAATCAGTATCTCATGAACAAGTAAATAGCTCGCGTGGAATAAATCAAACGACGGTATTGCCGAAGAAAGGATTGCCATCCATCACGGTTTTTGGTAAAATACATACAGTCTTACAATATTTAGTAAAACTACAGGATACCATACAAAAGATTGTGTTTAGAGATGGTAAAAGTCTTGTAATCTTAACATCTTCGATACCTAAATATTCATTAAAACAATAAAAGCCTTGTAACCTTTGTGAAACCAAAATATTTGCAGTTTTTCATGGGCCCATCCGGATAAATTTGTGGGTGGCGGGGCGGTGTGACAACGGATATTATTTCGGTCCATGTGACCTAATATCACTACACAAAGGGAAGTTCTCGATATTTGCATCGACCATTTCCGGTCTGTATATCATGCCTCGGGTTCTCATCGATCCTGCCACCCTTGGGTCATTTTCTGTATAACAATAGCAAATGAGAGAAATCTGTACAATTACTAAACGGATAATTGTGACGTGTTGACGGGAACAGGGAATGATGGTACATGGAGTAAAAGCCTAGTAAGCATTATCCATATCGTTAACGTACTCGTGGTATACCGGAATTTTAAACGAAATACAATCACAAAAGGTAAGGTTGTTAAACAACCCCCGGGCTAGAATTTGATCTGCTAACCCGGAATCATGCATAAATTAAATACTGCGCGAATCGTGGGAAAGCAGTCGATTCCGCGGATAGGCTGACAGGTAATATGTTTAAGGAACTTATAAATACTTAAAAGAAAATAATGATATCCATTCTCACAGTAGTTGTAAATACCATTAAATTTGGCTTGTTTTTAACCATATTTTTAATCTTGATAATCTTATTTACCACTGTACTCATATAAGATATAGGAGGCTTTTTTATTAATCTCTTTGAAACTATTTTCTTCATAGGTTTCTTTATTAAAAAGGCTTATAATGACCTAGTTGTAGTCTATCAACTTACTGCATTCATACATATGTTACCACTATTATTATATTGATACTTTGAAAATATCTCAGGTAAGAGTCAACATAATGACTCTAGTTTCTTCAATATAAAGTAACTAATTCTGGATTATTCTGATGAGTTCAAGTAACTTATAGAGTTGATATAGATTTAAAAGTTTCTCAAAGAATTTCTCAAGAAAACATTTTAAGCTTTATTTAAGAGAATAAAGAGAATATCTGTATAAAAATGAAAGAATAATCTGAAAGTATCTTAAATATTATAAGTAGACTTAGAGAGAGTTCTTAGAAAAAAATAACAAAAGTAATTTTATAATATTTCAAAAGGATTAATAACTAGCTGAGCTAAGAGAATTATATTAATAAAAGATAAAAAGATACTAGTTATATCTAAATATTAAGAGAAGATTTTTCAATATTTAAACCCTACCAAAATATTATAAAATATTTTGAAAAGATAAGAAAACAATAAGTAAAAGATTTAAACTATTATATATCTCTCTTTTTAATTATTTATATATAATAGTTCTGGTTTCTTTAAGAGAAAACAACTAGATCTAGAAGGTTCTAGTGAGCCTAAAGTAGTTAAAAATATACTAATAGATTTAAGGTATAATAAAACTATAAACTGATAAAATTAATATTACAGATAATTAAAATAACTATCAGTCTCAAGTTCTAAATACTTGTAAGAAAGCACTAAGTTCTATTATCTGTTGCAGCAGTATAGTTCAAGTATTACTTTAAGGTTGTTTTTTTTTTCATTTTATTTTTTTATAGTTATAAGGACTCTCTCTTTATTACCAAAACTATCTATTATATTCTAATATATATAAACCCCTCACTTAATCTCACAGAGAGGCTTTTTCTCCTCCTTACTGTTTTTCTGAAATACTGCCATCTCTTCTGTTATTCTAATTCTCCTCCCACTCTTCCTACAGATTATCTCTACTAATTGCCTCTGATATCTCTCACTAGTACCCTCTTCTCTCCACCATCCATTCAATATGTCCACCATCAGCCACTCTTATCTAGCAACTCTCACCCCCAGTATCAGTCATTGATCTTCTTCAAAAACATATGACCAATGTCTGACAAGTCTGACTCAAATAGTTAGCACTCATTTCAATATCAGCCATTCATCTCACAACATCTCTACCAGCCTTCTCTAGAGGTTACTGCACCTCTCTCTCACCCCCAGCTCTGGAGGGTACATTCTCAGCTATATCTCAATTACTCTTCAAAAGTCACTCATCACCTTATACTCCTCTAACCAATGTTCAGGTATTTGTACTACTTCCCCCTTCTGTCTGATGTTCAGACACTTCTCATACTCTCAGGTATCTCCTTCTACCAAGTGATCTAACCAGTAGTTCAATATTATATTATACTATAGAAGTTTTCACCATATCACTAGAACTTGGAGAGAATCTATCTTATCATCTGCTTGCCCTATAACCAAATACTATTTCAATTTCACTCTTCTTCAATTTCTACTCCCTGTCATACCTTAGGCTACAGATCTCTCCCATACTCCCAAAGATACTCTATATCATCTATTAAGCAGAAGTCATTTACTGGTGCTTCACCCAAAAGAAGGCAGTCTCACCTCTATATCTAAGATCTCCAATTCTCCTCTCCCTCATCACTCTACCATCAGAGACCAATATGGTGGGCCCCATCTATCACCTCCTACCAGAATCTCCTAAAGTATATCCTCTGACTCTTCTCTAAAGCTACTAGAGATAATAAGTCCCCAGTTATATCATGGGGAGAGAACTGGGCCTCCCACCCTCTCTGTATGAGGGGTACTCACTCTCTGCCCCTCAACTCACTAGCTCACTTCAGCCACCATGTCTGCAAGTAATGAAAGTACTTATAAAATCCACCAAACCCAGGCCTCTCTGGTCTACTGATAAGATAAACATCTCTCAGCCAATCTGACTCTGGTGCCCTGCCCATATCTAGGTCCTGATCAACTTCAATAATCTCTTGACCACCTATGCCAAAAAGTCCAAGTAGTACCCTAAGTACTATAGCTTAGGCAATCAGTATATATTCAATACTGTTACTCTCTTAGCCAGAGATATATAGTGGCCACCTCACTCCAAGAGAGTACTCTCCAACTCAGCCAACCTCTGCTCTCACTATCTACAAGATAATAAGAAGCTATCAACAGAAAAGTAGATCTCCAGATATTAAACAACCTCTCCTATAGAGACAATTGTTCCAATCACATCCTCTCTCACTATTTCTCCTTTCAATACCAGAGTCTCACACTTGTGCCAGTTGAGCTTAGCACCAGAGCACCCCTTAATCTACTTTACTGCACCTTTAAGTACTACCATATTCTCTGCTAACTCCAGTATAATCACTATATCATCAGTAAAGACCCCCACCTTCCAATTAATCCCCAGAATGTCCAAATTCTCAACCTTTCTCTGAATTTTATTCAAAAGAGGCTCTAGAGCCAATATATACAGAATTAGTAATAGTGGATCCCATCGCAGCACTTTTCTGCCTAGAGGAAATAAAACCCCCCTATATCTATTTACTATAATTGCAGTCTGACTCCCTTCAAGCAGACCAACCAAGACCTGCCAGACTCCAGAGAGGACTCCAATATGCTTTAGCAGCCCTCCAACCATACTCACCAGACTCTGTCATAGGCCTTCTTCTGGTCTAAAAAGACCAGCTATCTACTAAGTAGCTGTATCTATAAAATAGGTGGTGACTTTCTCTACTTATAAGCTTGCAGTTATATAGAGAACTTCATCTTATAGTACTTATTATTATAGAGAGAACTATCTGAGTTGTAATTGTTATTCTATTTATTAGTATGGTAATTAATATCTATTTATCCTATAAATATTATTACTTAATCTATTGGTCTTCAAATAGTATAAGTTGAAGGCCTTTTATGAGTTTGTTTTTTTTAATACTGAGGCAGAGGGCTTTGATAAGTATGATCACTTGGTCAGTGAGGGCTGCTATATTTTTGTCTACTGATATCATTCTACTATTCTTATTACTTATATAATGAGATAATAGTAATCTTCCTTTAGATACTATTATCTTAAGAGTAGTATGATATGTTTATAGTGGTTTCTTCTATAATATCACTTAGGTAGGTGAACTTGGTAATTAGTCTTTAGGTTAGTGATTTTGTTAAAGTTATTGCTAGATCTTCTATAGTAATTTTTGATAGACTTAGTATTTTTAATAGTGGAACTATAGAAATACTGGTGCCACCAGTATTGGGTTTGGATATTTCTTTAACTATTCTTCTGGATTGAGATGATATGGTAGAGACTTTGCTAGATCTAGTAGTTTGCAATCCTTACTATTGAATTATTCTTACTTATATATAAAGGACTTGGTGAGAGATAATTTTTTTTTTTTTTTGATATAATATCTCTTTTAGTTCAAAAAGACCTTAGCAGGCTCCTTTCTCCGCTACCTTACTGGTCACAAGGTTTGGTAGGCAACCTTCCGAGTCCCCTTTCCCCTATTATTACCCCCTCTACCTCGGGTTGGTTTGCTGTGCCTGCATGGGCATGGTGGGAGGAGGGCAATGGTGATGAGTTATCCCTTTATCGGTGTCCGATCGGTGTCTTCTTCACTTTTTCGCAGTTTCTGGTGCCTCTGGCTGCGTCTGGGGTATACCCGTTTTGGTGCGGCGCTTTCTTCCTTTTGCTGTCGTCAACAAGGTGTCGTCTCTGGTGTGTCACAGGCTACGTAGGGTGTCGGCTGACCTTGGGCGTCAAGTGCCAGTGTAGGTTACCTGCAGGTTATTCGGTGCCTGTGGTGGGGCCCTCTGAGCTTTGGCGAGCTTCCCGGCGAGCGCGGCGCTGGTGTAGGTGACTGCTTTTTGGGTGGAGTCGGGATGGGAGGGGAGATGGCCGTCACAGATAGGAGGAAGGGTGATTATGGTGGACCAGTAGGGTGCCAGGCTGGGGGCGGTCGTCAGGGCTGGGGCGGGTGCTGCTTCGGTGGGGCCTTTTGATTGGTGCGGCGCGGTTAGGTGGTAGGTGACACTCTCGGCTTCTTTTGGCGGGTAGCGGGGTGAGGCCCCAGTCGTCAGGGGGGGTCGGGG
>RBNI01001586.1:0-21771 GCA_003990745.1 Jimgerdemannia flammicorona | reverse complement strand
CTCCTCCCACCATGCCCATGCAGGCACAGCAAACCAACCCGAGGTAGAGGGGGTAATAATAGGGGAAAGGGGACTCGGAAGGTTGCCTACCAAACCTTGTGACCGGTAAGGTAGCGGAGAAAGGAGCCGATAACACTCCTTACAATCAAAGTTCTCTCCTTTCATAAGATATCCTGAGCAAAAGTTAAGCATAATATTCCTCTGCAGTATATCCCACCAAACCACCCAGTACTTGAGTAGCAACCATTGCCTTATCTCTACACTTTAGGTCCAGACTCTATTCTAGTCCACTCTTTTCTAATTTCTGTTATCTGTCAGCTACTAGGCCATATATCCTGTCCTATCCCTCTCTGGCACTCTACTCTATTACTAATATCAAAGTCCATAAAGAGAGTGTCTCCCAGTAATACTCAATTCCATCTTTACATTGCTGGGCCCTATAGTGCCTCTTCTTTATCTTCCTGTTAGTGAATTCTGATGTAGTGAGCCCCATCTACTACCCCCTACCAGAAACTCTTATATCTCATTCACCTTCTATTTGGGAGCCCAACTAAGGACAGCGAATCTCTAGTAGCTCCTCTTGATGAGCACTGCATCTCCCAGACCTTCTTCATTAGGGAAACCTAGCTACCACTCCTCAGTTTCACTGCTCTCTTCAGCCATCATACTTATAGACAATATAGTCTCTTTGAGAAGTCAACCAGCCTAAGGCCTTCTCTAGCCACTAGCAATGATAAGATTTCCCAGCTAATCTGACTCCTCTGTCCAGCTCAGATTCAACCTTTTGTCAGCTTCAATAATCTCTTTACCACTCAGACTGGAAAGTCCAGAAAATATGCCAAATACCATAACTTCAATAGCCAGTAGACATTCAAAATTGCAATGCATTCTGCCAAAGACAGGTGGCAGTCTCCCCAACCTCTTAGGACCTCCTCCCAGATAGCCACTCATTGCTCTCACTAAATATATAGCAGGACTGACCCATATACAAAGAGATAGATGCCTAAGTACCTCACAGTCTCTCCAGTAGGGACAATTGTTCCAATGACATCTCCTCCCATCAGACCATTATCTAATACCATCATTTCACACTTGTGTCAGTTAAGTTTAGCCCCAGAGTGTGCTTCATACTACTCCACTGTTTTCCAGAGTTCCTCTATATCAGCAATTGACCCCAAACTGACTACTATATCATCTGCAAAGGCACTAATCTTCCACACAATGCCAAATATAGAGAGCCCCACTATCTTCCACTGAATCCTATCCAACAATGGCTTCAAGGACAGAGTATACAAAATCAGAGACAGGGGGTCCCCTTGGGGAACACCTCTTTCCAGAGAAAAGGCCACCCCTCTATGCCTATTGCATATGAGCACTGCTATATTATTGTAAAATTATGTTAAATTATTGAGCTAACAGTTTATAAAATCTTATTAATTAATTGATCAAATTATTACAGCAAGTTGGATTGTTGTCAGATTAATAGTATGCATTTTGATTAGTGCTCTGAATATTAAGGATGGAGACGGAGGTTCAACTAGAGTCTTGAGAATGACCTGGAGTCAGATGGCCGGACCCCCGGGTCAATGAGGTGTCGCCGGGGGTTATTGTTGTCATCGGCTATTGTGGGTGAGTGACGCTTTCAAGATGACTGGAGAGTGTTCTCATATAATGTGTGGTGTGAGCCATAATCTGGGCACCTGAAAAATCCCTTGGAAACACTGGCAAACCATATCTGACCCCAACCGCCGAACAAAGCTATTAAACCCGAGTCAAGCCCTTTCACAACCTGGACAGAGCACCAAAAAGCAATCTTGGCAAACCGTTGTGCCGCCCTTTCTCTTGAGTCGAATAGCACATAAACCGAGCCCACCTTGGCCATGGTAAATACAGCAGTGTCAAATAATAATAGAAGGCTATTTAGAAGTGCCATGAATTTTTTTTTTTTTTTTTTTTTTTTTTTTTTGAAATGTGAGATCTGTCAAATGGTTTGTGAAGTGTTTAGCATGATGCGTAAATCATTTGGGTTTGAGTTTATGCAACATCCGACGTATCCATTAGTTCATGATTTTTCGCATCTTCTTCAAACTTTTTTTTTTTTATTGACATCATCTTGAACAAACCCTGTTCTTTGGGATTCTCATTATCTTTCAACTTCAACATCATCCGGCTTCTGCATTTTCGGCCATTCATTCGGCTTCTCCGGTGCGAGCACTTGCGCCCCAACCACATCATCCGCCATTTTAACCGCGATCAATCCCCTATCCTCTTCGCTTCCTCACCGTCTTTTTTCACCAGCGAGGCAGCGAGCCTCCTCTTGCGCCGCCAAAGTAGCAAGAACAGGACGACAATCAAGATAACGACGATGACGCCCACGATGATGCTCACGCTGAGGCCGTCGGAGGCAGTTGAGATTATGGTGGTGGTCGCTATCGTGGTCACAACCACGGATTGCGGGTTGCCGGAGGCAGTGACGTTTGGGTATGGTATAGGTCAAGACCAGGTGGTGGTATTTAGGACAATAGTCTCACTGGTGATACTGGAGGGAGCGGTGAGGTCGAAGTCGATTCCGCCTTTGTCGAAAAGAGAAAGCATTTGTCAGATTTTGTACATTTTATGATAGAATCGTGTATCCCCAAAGTAGCGAGCGAATTCCTTTTCTCCATTTACACACGTCTCACCTGTTTCACTCAATGACAATACCAAGCAATTACTCACCTCCCATCACAATCATCGCATCCCCAACCTGCACTGTAGAGTGCTTAATTAGTGGCGCCGGGACTGTGCCAGAAATGGTGGGAGCCGACCAGATGAACGTACGTGCATCGAGAACGACGATGTCCCCGAACATGTTCGTCGTCTCTCCCTGGCCACCGTAGACAGTGATCAAGTAGCCATCCGGACCTGTTGGTGGATTTGGAGGGGTTTAGCGACTGTGCTGTGGACAGATGAGAACTAGATGTCCACAAACGTAACGAAACCCGTCTTCGACATCTCCGTGCAGTGCCAATTTTCAAGGACCTCTCCCTCTCCCCAAAAATATGTATATAGGTAAGACGTCGTGATAATTACCGACGGTGGCACTGTGACTATGTCGCGCCGCTGGAATTGCCCCTGTTGTGGTAACTTCCAGTTTTGTGCTGTATGGAAATATATTATCAGCACTTGCTATGTGATGAATAATGATAACCATCAAAGAAAATCCGAGCTCTGACTGTAAAGCAGGCGTCTGGGACGTATTTATAAGTTAATGCTTGGCTCATTGGGATCCATACATTACTGGGGGTGTTAATCACACCAGTAAGAATGAGAAGGCCGGAATGTGCGGTGTAAGAAAGAAATGAGGTGGATGCATTTAAGCTCCTGGCTTCAAATCACCAAGCCAAAGTCCCTCATCATAGGTTCAAAAAGACTGACTAAAGCCACCGACAATCAACTTACGGAAGCCAGACCACCCGATGCAGACGATGGAAAATCACGTTCGGCAGCTGATTTGGAATGAGGGTCCATGATTGAGTGAGCCGGCTAAACTCGAAATCATCAGGATCACGGTAAAAAGTGTATGAGTGGGGTAGTACACATCACAAGAACTTGTACAGACCAAGGCTTGCAACTTGAGATGCGCCCGAGATGGGAGAGAAAAGTAAACCCATCCAGACCCAAGCGTTTCCGGAGTCGTCCCAAGCCACGATGCTCCAAATGATTATGCAATGTGAGAACCATATTTCGTCAGAGTTTTTTTTTTTTTGTGTTTTTTTTTTCGAAATTTCTCTCCTGTGAGAGAGAAAATGGAGAAATAAGAAAAGGTCTCACGTCGGTGGAAGCGTTGAGGAAGTCGAACCTGGTAGTATTGTCCATATGTAATTAATGATGTTAAACTTCGCCATCCCATACGTTTTGTTAGTGCCGCTGTCTGGTCTGCCACGTAGAAGCCTGTCTGATCGGTAGTCGGGAACATTGTCTCGTACTGCGAGAAAGGAGCTTTGGAAAGGTCATCCGCCCTTTCTGTCCACGGCGGGCTGCTCACGCTCCAGGGTACAGAGACGTCGAGTGTAGCGGCGGTGTTCAGCACGTTCTGCGAATTGTTGGAGAAACCGCCATACACCCCAGATAATCTTTCTCAACAAGACCGCATGGGCGGCGCCGCGTGGTATCACGGCTTCGACCTGGATTCGCGTTGTCAACGCGCCAGGAGGATGAGTAGGCTCCAGGCGTCCGTTGGGAGAGCAGTCATTGATGTCGCATTTCTGACGGGAGTGTTGGGAGTGTTCCAAAAAGTTGGGGAGATTATCTGTAAGATTGACTGACCTTTTCTAGTACGTTTGCAGTTGCCCAAGGGCAGGCCATCACAAAATCCTGTTACCGTACATTGAGTACCATTGAGTATTTGCGCCGTACATTTAAGTGTATGTGTATGTACACCAAGTATGCCATGTATGTGACGTGGATTTATGATGCACAGTTTAATTCGTGTAAGTAGGCTGGCTACAAATAGCTTTTGTTTACCTCAAACCAAACTTCGTAATTGAGCTACGAGAATGTTGTTCTCCTTCACCGTAAAGTGTAACAGACTGCTCGTATAGCTAATTTATTAGAACAACTTTTTATTGATCTGACGCCTAGCAACATGGTGTGACATGAATGCGGATTCATAACATCAGTTCGATGAGTGTCACTGTTCAGTAGTTTTATCATTTTGATGGATTGTCCCTTCACCACGTAATTATACTTCCATAACGGTGTATACGCTGCCAAGATGCTGCGACGGTAATGACCGTGTTGAGGAGCATGGATACTTGTGACGGGGACAACGATGAACTTATGCATGCGATCGCTGTCTTGACACATCTTTTCTGATTCGGTTAATTCTGATCATCAGTAAAAAGTAGTTCTGGCTATCATGCCAACACCAGATATTTGCTTCTCTTAAAGTCTAGACTTAGACAAGAAATGAAAGTTTAGAATAATTAATTTAGTGTCAAGAGAGAGTGATATTATCAGTTCAACTATACTAGACAAATATATTAGAATAAAATAAAATAATATATATTAGCTATATACTAGAACTAAGATAAACTATAATAATAGTTAATCTTTAGTAATATATATATAACTATATAATTAAATAATTTTTCCATTAATTAATATTATTAAAAAAATATATATATTAAAAAGAAAAATTATATATAAAATATATTATTTGTTAAAAGACTTTAGTAATATATATTGATTATTTGATTGTATTTCTTTAACTTCTAAATATATATTATATTTAAGTTATTTAATAAAAAAAATAAAAAAATAAAATTTAAAATTTAAATATGAAATAATTTAAAATATATATCTTAATATATATGTAATTATAAAATATAGATTTGTCTAAGCTATATATAAATTAAGATATATATTTTATTAATTTTGATTTTTATTTATAATCAATCTTAATTATAATATATAACTGAAAATATTATATCTTTTAGCTTTTATTTATAACTTTTTCTATTTAATATTTATATTATTTTATTAAAATTAATTAAAATTAATTAAATATAACTAAAAGATAATATTATATATATATATATATTTCTAATTATTCCAGATCTTTATTTCTTCTTTAAGTAGTTTAGACTTTGAGAGATAGCTTTGTTATACTCTATTATTTCATTGCTTAGTCAGCTTATCAAATTATAAATAAGTATTCCTCTATCTTATCTTTTTTAATTTCTGATATAAAGCAGATTTATATTCTTACTTAGTTGAAACTTATTACACTTCAATTCTATATCAGATCTTGATCTTTGTTCTTTTGAAAATTAAGATACTCTTACTATGTAGTTTGATTCTCTACTAGACATCTTGATCAAGATTATATCACTTAGAAGACAATTTGCATCTCTGAATTATACCCTCACAGTTTATAAAATAATACTAATTGCTAACATTCTAATCCTAAATTTGTTTATATCCTTAGATGAATCTCAATAAATTGGATTGTATGAATTTTGTACTAGTAAATGAATATAAATAATGCAGCTCACCAATTCAGCATCAGAAAGGAGCATGGAGGAGATATTATAAGTAAATTCCAAAAAAAAAAAAAAAAAAACCCCCCGTTAGTGTCTTTGCCTCGTGCTACCCAATTTACATTTTAGCAATCAGGGACTCTTGAAAGACTATTTTCTTTTTGATCGCATCACGGCATCATTTTCCTGTGAGACCCGATAGTATATACTGAGGCTTGAAAATCAATACGCCTCTACGCGGCTGCAGTTAAACATAAACTTGGACCTGGATTTCTGATTCTTGGATAAACCAAATTGCAATTAAACATACATGCAGCTTGGAAATGAGGGGTTGGTTACTTCTGAAATTTTCATCGGTCGTAATCGAATAAGAAATATCCTGATATCTATTCAATCTTTCCAATATTATTAACATATCCCAAGCTGTCACGCTTGAATGTCATGATGGGGCTGACGAGCTGGGGGCCAGTGCGCAGCGATAAACAAATAGGGATGCAACCTCCTTTTTCTTCATTCTCTACCCTCTTAACATTTGTCGAAATTACTTTATCCTCAAAAACAGCACGCAAAATGGGCAGCAGGCTCTGTAAGTGGTGACATATCAGATTTCCCGAGAGCTATCAAACACGAATCAATTCTCATATACGTTCGACTGAACCATTCCTGTAGCCTCCACAAAAGATTACATCGCCAATATATATCATTTTTTACGACGCAGAACTGCTAAACTTAAAGCCACCAGCACAATCGAAGTCCTGCCCATAGAACTAAAAATGGAGATTGCAAATTACCTCGACTTTCCCAACCTCTATCGCCTCCGCGCCGTTTCAAAGTCATGGAAGTATGCCGTCGGCAACTCGTCCCACGTACTCGACTTCTACCACGACGCCATTAAGTACAACATTGACCAACCCCTCGTCCCGCCAGACGATTTCGTAGCCTACCTAATTTGTCACGCACGCCGCGAGCGGAACTGGAAACGTAGTGTAGCTCATAGCATCACCTTGCTGCCTTGCAAGGCTGATTCACACGCTGTTCTCGACCTCGTACTGCACAGTGACATGGTGCTCGCGAATTATGGCCGTCAAATGGCGTTGTGGGACCTGGCGAGCGAAAGCTCTGTCGCCACCTATCGCACCCCCTCGAACCAGTGCCTTCGGTGCTGCGGTTTTGATTGGCGTCGAAATATAGTCGTCGCAGGTACCATATCTGGGTAGGTTTCGTCAATTCATCTGGTTTTTACAACCCTTGTGTCACGGCGTGGGGATTAACTTTCGACATGCAGGCTCATAAATCCAACGCTATCGTAATATTTGCCGCCCCACAGCGCTATCGAATTCTGGGAGGCTCGCACGGGCGTGCATCTCGAGACCTGCCAAGATGAACCGGGCGGAAGAGAAGGCATCGTATCGATTCACATTGCCGGCGACAATATCGTCACTATGTCTGATAAGGGTCACATCCTTATCACCAGTATTGATCGTCAAAGTCGCCATTGTCTCCGGTTGGTTGAACATAACGTAGGTGTATTGGTGATTGTTCGTATTTTCCTTTTCCCTCTAAATCGTAGCATCACAACAAATCCCAAAGTGAGTTGTTTCTCGCCTTATCCTCTGCATTCCCTTTCAAGCCAAACCAGGTCTTCAGAACTTTTCATCTTTTCAACAATCACGTTGTCTCCGTCGCCGACAATATCACCATCGTCCCCCTCAACACCTCTAGCCAACAACCTCCCAAAAAAATCCCTCTTCTTCCCGGAATCCACAAGGTTGTGGGACGTGAGACCGCTGTCCTTCTCGTCCGCACCGTCGGGTTAGACCAATTTGTCATCGTTCATCTTCCTGATCCCTCCTCCCCCAATCCCACACCCATCTGCTTCGAGCATACCTCATCGCCACTCACGGATCCCGTCGTCGCTATCCACCCGCGCCGTCGCCGCGTCGTTGCCGCCTTCCGCCAGCGCAGCGACCTGGCCAGCGCGCTCGCAATATGGGACTACAACCGTGTCGGCGGATCGAGCTCTAATGACTTACGCGTCGGAATCCGAGGGCTGGACCACGAGACGACTCGTAGGCTGTCATTTCCAATGCAAGGCCGGATTGTTTGGTCGTTGGCCGTGAATGACGAAAGGATTGTTGCGGGCATGTCAGATGGGAGCCTGGCCGTGGTGGAGTTTTAAGTGGCTTGGGTCGTGAGGAGAGTGAGGTGGCATTTGGGAGATCGAATCTTGGGGAAAATATGGCAGCGTGCACAAAATTGCACTTCTTAACACGGTTTATAGGAGAACAATTACAAAAAGAAAAGGAAGGGAATAGGAAGGGAAGCAAAAAACTGAGAAAGCGTGCTTGCACGTACGTCAGAGTATGGAACAATTGTGAATTATACCTCTCAAGTCAGCTCCCTAGAGTGGGCACATCGGCCTCTTCGTTAAAAAAAAAAAAAAAAATTGTGTTGGCAAAAAACTTCCCTTGCACTGGAACGGGCGAGCTGACCTCAACTATCGAAGGAGCCGAAAAAATTACCCGCCATGTGTGCGACGAATGCATTTGGAGTCAGTTGAGGGACACCCGATTATGAAGACTACATTCCCAATCCATCATTCTACCCGAGATCGTCTTGCAAAGGAGTGTGTCGTTAGGCTGTTGCTTTTGTCACATCTCGAGACTCGGGACAAAGGGCTCATCTGCTGTGGACCAGGTACGGGGAAAATATGTAGCTCGCCTAAAGAAAGGGATTGGCACAACAAACCACACAAGACGACAATGTCGTTGTATATTGGAATTTGACAGCGTAATTCACCCTATGAACGCCAAAAAACCCATCATCTGTCATACACCTCTGTAACCATTTTCCACTCTCGTCGTATCGCTTATGAAGGATACCGAAGCCCCAAAGACAGAATGCCGCGTGTTGATCCGTATCCATGTATTCATGATTTACTGGTTCTAAATCTAAAATACAATTTGTAGCTAATAAGAGATAAAATGAAATTGTGTAGCTGGGTGAATGGAACTTGAGTACCGTCAACGATTGCGTTTCAAAAAGGGAAACTGTGAAAGGAAAATAGGACTTTGCTTGCTCTCAAACGTTGTAATTATAATCGCATTCACGAGAAGAAGAAGAAAAAAGTATAATATACTCTCAACAATAATCTCACACTGAGATTCGTGGCGAATATTTAACCGGGATCAACAAGGGGTAGGATACAATTCTAAAGTATACAGTAAAATTTCTCAATCATAAAACAATAAAGGCCCCTAGATCATGGTGTTCGCAAAATATAATACGTATGTACAAGCACCCCCGTCCACCTACTGAAATTTAACGTAAGCAACAAGGTCAAGGCTTCCTCGCCACCGTCGTATGAAAATCCGAATATGGCATGTACTTTTCAACCTCACGTTCCATCACCTCGACATTCCTATCGAACTGGCGGATCGACATGCCCATGTACGGAGCAATTATGTGCTTGACGGATTGCAAGAGCAAACGCAAGTCTTCGGCGAAAAGCTCACCAAGGCGGCCGCCCCATTTACCGATGGGGATTGAAACCTGTGAGTGCTGGATGTCGGCGAATCCGACGGAACGCGCCACATTTGCAGCAGTGATGCCGAAGGTGGCATTTATGCCCCGTTTTTTGATAATTTCTATAACTGCAAATAAAATAAAAATAACAATGAGTAGCTGAAGATGAACGCGGGGGGAGGGTTCTCATTAATAATAACGGCGAGCATCGACTGGCGAGCTTACACTTCTTATTGGTTTTTGTTCCAACTGGACCGTGACGTCTGACTGAATTGATGTTTGATTAGCTTCGATTAAGAGATACGCGCAGGCGCATTTTTCTCGCCGATAGAAGGGATCGTGCTTACTTTCGATGTCGCACTCGACAATTTCTATATAACCTCCCTTACGTAGTATTCTTCGATATTCCGCAAGCACAAGCGGCCACTGCTTCTCGGTTACATTTGTCAGCATATTCCGTTGAAAGATGTCTGCGTATGGGTTGATATGTAGCCAGGTGAGATCAATATTCTCGAGAAGAATTGTAATAACACCTGTTTTCATATTTGTACATAAAAGACTAACAATCAAACGATCCATCCTCGAAGGGCAGTGGCGCCGTAATATCGGCCATAACGAAATTGCTGTTTTTTGGCTTGCAGTTCGACGGGAACTCCGAGAGGTTGTCGATGCCTATAAATTCTGATTTGGGATACTCGGTCGCCATTTCCTATATTACGTGATTGGAATATATATATATAGAATTAAGTACGGAGTATAACTAGTGACATAATGCGTATTAAAACAATTGAAGAGACATAAATACCATTGTCCAAGTTCCTGTGGTATTGTAGGAGCATAAGCATGGAGTAAAGCGCTACTCAGTAAGGGCATCACGGTTGGCATATGTTGGCAGACATCTTTTGTTGTAACTGACCTGGACCGCAGCTATGAAGGAAGTATTGTTAAAAAACGTGTCGTCAGGTATTTTGTACATGATTACTATAGCGAGTCGAGCTATTTCAGTCTAACACATACCCTATATCCAACACCTTTGCTCCCCTCTTCAGCGTATCCTTCACAGGAGCTTGAAAGTATCTGAATTGGTATTCTGAGGTTGAAAATGACGTCCGGACTATACAACATGAATGCGGAGCACATCCTGCGAACATACCCGTCGAATGCGATATGGAGCGTCCAATGCTGCAGCTGAAGTCTATCAATCTCTACGTTGGCGTTGCAGTTTTGGTATGAGTAAATTTGACCTTTTACAGCACCACGACGACTTTCGGTCCATTTGTTGGTTGGATTGGACACTTTGTTCATGATGTGCGTAATTAACGATGACCAAAAGAGAGGGGAAGTTATTTTCTGACGTAAGTAAGATTTTCAGCAGGACTTTGCGTTGAGTGAGAACCGCACAGAAAACGTCTAGGGCCTCAGAGATACCTCCTTATAATTTTTCAAGTTCCGCATTGTGCATATAGGGATAGCCGGCCCGTTCATATGGCTGACTTTTGCGATTGGCCAGCATCAGATCTGAATGACGTGAGATCGCGAAGGATATAAAAATGGGCGGCCACGCTGGAACCTTTTTTGGTTTCGAAGAAATTTGTGTCGCGGATTATTCCAAACTGTGTATTATATACTCGTGCGTTACCAGATAATCGCGAGACATGGCACAACACGTCCATCATAGGTAATAAACAATATCGGATGTTTTTTTTGATTTTCGGACTGGTGTCCAGTTGGAGCGAAATCCTGTGCGGGCGTGAGTAATTCTGGACATAAGAAGAACACTACCCGTGGTGTTGGTCCACTGACATATTGTACCGGCTCTCACATGGCAGGTCGTCGTCGCAAAATAAGTATCAATCGGCACCAAGACCGATTTTCAAGCACTGTGTCGCTGGCGACGATCGTGGAACTTTAAAGGCAGATCGGGAAAACGGCTTAAAATTGCCGAAGGGCAATGGTGCAAAATTGCGGTGAGAATATATAGCGTGGATAATTAGCCCGCGAAGAATGGCAGTAAAACCGTATCAAGAAACCCATTTAGAAGTGACGCTCTTTTTACTTCGTATATCCGGCAAAACCGTGAGCAGCACGCTCAACTCCTCAATATCCACACTATAATCAATAGATAATTCGGTTTTTAGATTTACATTTGAGGCCTATACAGCTCGCAACATATCTGACACATCTGCGTTTGCGTAGGGAACGAGCTCTGACGAGATGGAAAGCTAAAATATTATCTAGTTTAGAGGTTGTTGCACATAGTAAGAACTGCATATGTCTAGCTTGCATCCAAATGATGCTGTGAAATATGCAATGTTTGTTGGTGACAGTGGTCGAATGCCTCATCGGGCAGGTAGTCTCCGCCGTGATACTTCCAAACAGCGACGTAAATTTGAAATCCCAGGTAACTGCACTGTCAAACACTACTTTGCTTCGCCCTCGCTTCTCCCGTGCTTATTACTATTCTGCACCATTTATAATCGGGAAAAACATGTGGCCAATTATGGCTCGGATGAACCATTTATGCGTCGCGGTCTTATCGCATAGTCCCGAGGTGGTGCGCCATTGTCCACCAGAAAGAACGATAGCCTATTTCGACTAGCCGCCGAGTGATCGTATCAATAGGGGAGTTTGGTTGCGATGATGTAAAGGGGTGGTGGTTGCGGTGCTCGTCGAGTATGCAGCGGGGACGCCCTCTACTCCATGAAGCGACGCTCCTCGCCCTCGACCGGCCCGTCCTCGACCGCCGTCCTCGATCCTCAACCCTCGTCCTCGTGGCCATGCAAGGATGATCACCATGTTGACTTAGGGGCCAATCTCGCGTTGACGTCAGCCGGCGCAGCTGTCAAGACTGCGCAGCTGCAGCGTGACTGTCCAAATTGGCGGTAATCATCCAATCATGTGCCACGGCGGGATAGAAAAAAAATTGGCTTGAAAAACCACAAGTGAGTTGTGTCTTCTCTTCCCATCCTTGCACATTCGCCACATTCTAGATTGTGGTAGCCCCCCTCCCCCCACTCCTCTGTGCAATCTTTCCCAACTCCACACCACACTCGCAATCATCCACATGGTCTCCGCATCTAAGCAAAAACGCATGGCCGCCAAGGCCGACAAGGCCGCCAGCTCCCCGGCCGGCACCGGCAAGAGCACCCCTGTCGGCGTCAATCCGTCTACTGACTCATCCGTGAACGAGCTGTCGCTGGAGAAGCTGAACCTCAAGGTCGACCGTACCGCCACCGGCGTGTATACTGCCCAGGAGAGGAGCAAAGACATCAAGATCGAATCGTACTCGCTCAATTACCATGGCCGTGTCCTGATCGACAATGCGAACATTGAACTCAACTTTGGTCGTCGGTATGGTCTCATCGGCGCTAACGGCTCGGGTAAATCCACCTTCCTGGCGAGTTTGGCTGAGCGCGACATCGAGATCCCGAGTCATATTGATGTAAGTTTCTATATATTATATATAGTTTTTGCACCTTTGAGTTGCCAGTGGGATGAATGGAGGGATGGCGTAGAGATGGCAAAGTTGGGAGGATGGGTTAATGCCCACCTTGGGCAACGTCGGAAGAAAATATGTGGCTTTTCTTATCGCAAAGGCCGGCTCATTCAACCAACCTTGTACGAGTATACTCATTTTCCCGTCGACCCTACCAACCAAATCAACCTCAGATCTACCTCCTTAACCAAGAAGCCGAACCCGAGGATAAGAATGCTGTACAGGCAGTAATTGAGTCGGCACAGAAGGAAGTGGCACGTCTCGAGGCTGAGGTAGAACGGCTCCTGTCGGAGGATGTCGACAACCCGTTCCTAGAGGATATCTACGAGCGCATCGAGTCGCTCGATCCCGCCACCTTTGAGACCAGGGCCTGCACCCTACTTGCCGGCCTTGGCTTCACGGTCAAGCAAATGGCCAAAAGCACCAAGGATATGTCGGGTGGGTGGAGGATGAGAGTCGCGCTCGCTAGGGCGCTGTTCATCAAGCCTACACTGTTGCTATTAGACGAGCCGAGTAAGTGGTCTTTGTTGAGGTATTGGGAACTGGGGGAGAGGGGAAAAGCATGGGCAAAAAAAAAAAAAACCCCCCGAAGGGATGGAGGCTTTTTCCAGAGTACATCTTGTGCAAGCTCACCATACTAATCTAATCATCCGCACACCCACAAATCTCCAGCCAACCACTTGGATCTTGAAGCGTGCGTGTGGCTCGAAGAATACCTCAAGACGTATGACCGCATCCTTGTGATAATCTCCCACTCGCAGGATTTCCTCAACGGTGTCTGCACCAACATGATGCACCTGACTCACAAGCGCAAGCTCGTCTACTACGGTGGTAACTACGATACATTCATCAAGACCAAGGAGGAGCTCGAGGTCAACCAGATGAAGGCCTACAACAAACAGCAGGATGAAATTGCTCACATCAAGAAGTTCATCGCTTCTGCCGGTACCTATGCGAATCTGGTTAGGCAGGCGAAGTCGAAACAGAAGGTGTGTATATCGTATTACTATAGCATTGAAATTTTGAAGTGGCATACACATATGAATCGATATACTCCATATTAACGCTCTTGACCTATCTTCCAGATTATCGACAAAATGGAAGCCGCCGGCCTGATCGAGAAGGTCGAACCCCCCCCCCAGTTCAAATTCTCGTTCGCGGACGTGGACAAACTTCCCCCGCCCGTACTGGCCTTCGATAAGGTGTCGTTTGCTTACTCTGGGGAAATGAGGGACTGCCTATACCGCGACCTGGAGCTCGGCGTGGACATGGACTCCCGCATCGCTCTCGTCGGACCCAACGGCGCCGGAAAATCCACTCTCCTCAAGCTCATGAGCGCAGAGCTCAATCCAACTGGCGGTCGTATCGGTAGACAGACGGGCCTCAAACTCGGAAAGTACTCACAGCATTCGAACGATCAGTTGGATATGGATTTGTCGCCGATAGATTATTTGAAGAAGCAGTTCCCGGATATTAAAGAGGATATTGATGTAGGTTTACCTTCCCACGATTCCCTTTTTTTTTGAGGGGTTTGATGCCGTTAGTCTGAGTTGACGCGAATTGAACTTTATATTTCCCATTTCTTTTGCTAGTTCTGGCGTCGCCAAATCGGCCGCTACGGTCTCACGGGTACCCACCAGACCTCTCCCATTTCCCACCTTTCCGATGGTCTCAAATCGCGCCTCGTCTTCGCGGAGCTGGCGATGGCGCACCCGCACATCATTCTTCTAGACGAACCGACCAACCATTTGGACATGGAATCGATCGATGCACTGGCGGATGCGATCCGCAAGTACAGCGGCGGCGTCGTGCTCGTGTCTCACGACTTCCGCCTCATCGGACAGATCGCCGAGCAGATTTGGAAGTGCGAGAACGGAAAGGTCAAGCCATGGAGCGGAACCATCAAGGAGTACAAGGAGAGTCTAAGGAAGAATGTCAAATTGTAATTGAGTCGCGGTGTGAGCTCGGAAGATGGGGGTGGATTGGAATTACACGTATATTGACAATGGCCATAAAACAAGTGTTATGAAAGTCCTCCCTTCGGAGGCAAAACGGTCTTGTCCCATCGTACATGACATGCCAAAAAGGCGTGGTCCCACCATCGAAATTTATATATTGTTGTTCTCTCTTGCATATTCTTTTTGTTCGACAGTCATCACTCCGATAAATACTTGCATCTTGGTTTTCTTTTCTCCTTTTCCTTTCCTTTTCCTCCCCTTGTCTTCCCTTTGCATATGCGATACAACCTTCACCCCTTGTATTAGTGGAATGATAGAATTTTTTTTTCCTTAAGTTGTTCTCCTGAGATTTTGGTAATAACCAGTGGATTGCGTATTGGTTCACGGATGGCTCTGAGCGATCACCACTAGCTATCACTAATCAACACCAGTCAACTAGCTAAACACGTGATTTTCACCGTACACATATGGGGCGTAATTTTTCAAAAGGTGCCTTATGGCCTATCAGGATTAGTACCTTTTTGAAAAATTGTGTCCCATATGTGCAGCTCCATCAAGCAAAGCTCAAAGACCTCCTCTCGAGGAACAGAAAGATCCTTTGGGTACTATTTACATTTGTAATTCCAGTATCAGAAAACTTTTGACCATCTAGACTATGATTAATTTACTTACATACACTATAGGTTTTTGATATATATATCTCAGATACAATTACAACCTTTTTACCCAGCCTCTCAGTCTTGCTGAGTAGTCAGTTGAGGAAGCACCTGTGACTCTATGTTAGTATCTTCTGAATCTGATAGAATAAATAAAAGTATAAATATACAAGTTATAAAATAAAAAATAGATTATAATATTTCTGTAATACTGTATCATGTGTCTGTTCAACCTTCTCTTCTTTTTCCAGCTATGAAATGTGAGTTAAACCAAGAGATGATTACTATATCAAACATCCTTAGCAGTCACAATACTGCTTTCTTATAAACCTTATTAATCAGATTATATATACTTATTAGTATATATACTTATATATGATAGAACTTATCTCATTATTATACAGATATCTGGTAGATATATAATATGAGATCTGCCTCATATATAAGTCCTTTACTCATCTCATCTGGGAGAACTAGACCCTACCCACTATACTATACTTTGATGAGAGTTTTTTTTTACCTATTATTCTTCTTAGAGTAGTAGAGACTATTCTATTCTACTTGGATATGTATAGCCTTATATATATGTTGGGATTTCAGACATGCACCTTTGGTCATAGGCATATGGTTGTTCCTCTCTAGTAGTAGAGAGAGCATAGTATATAAAATGAGATACAGACAATAATACTCTACTATACTTGATATGATTGAGCTACTGAACAATAGCTAGCCTAAGTTAATAAGAGTATAGTACTTGGGGGGTAGTGGGGGAGAGTTTTGGCCTATATAGTCTAGGTTCTTTTCTAATAAAATCTGCAAAACTTTAGATTTATTAAAAAAAAAAAAAAAAAAAAAAAAAATATATATAATATATATAAGATTATCAAGAATAAGTAGCAGTTGAATTATATACTAGATATTGTTTTTATCAAAGCAACCATGATCTTATTAGGGGTTTTATTATAAATAAAAGAATAAAAATTTATATATTATACTTATAAGTAAGCTATATAAAGATAGAGTATAATATTATAATATTTCAATAAATCTTATATAAGTAAGTACTATATCAGAAAGGTCCAAACATCAGAATCAATAATATAGACATTGACTCTATTTAGTCTTTATAGGCTAGTATAACTTTCTTATCATATATTTAGATAAATGTTTACTATCTAAGTTGCTAATTATACATATAAGAGCTTTGAGTCTATTTCAACAAGTCTGTTATTAGATTAGTAGTAGTTCTTTCTTTGATATTTATGATATATAATAGTAGTTTTATCTTGTAATATAGATGGTCAGAATCTATAGATAGTAGCTTCTTATTATATAATAGCTAAAGATAGAATTAGAGAGATATATAATAATATTGAGTATAAATCATAATGATCTAAATGAGATTTTTCTTAGTTGCAAAACTAAGTCTATATATACTATAATGACTGCTCTGCCTTCTTGAGCTCATCATTGTATCAGTATATCTCATCTTATATTTAAATTGCTAATATAATTATATAATCTAGAATCTTATATAAAACTATCTTTATGAAGTATACTAGCAATATATAGTTCTGATTTCATACTTAAGCAGAATATAGAAGAAGAACTGATGATTATAATATCTTATTTATTGATAGTTAATAATAACTATATTATATATAACTCTTTTTTTTTTAAAAAAAAAAAGAAAATATATTAATAATATGTTTGAATAAATAAATAAAATAAAATAAAATAAAATAAATAAACTTATCTAATATAACTTATCTATTATTTTATCAATAAACTCTATCTCATATTTAGTATCACATAATAGACACTGAGTCCTTCAAATATATTAGATTTTCTTTAAAGTATATCTCTTAGACTAACTACAAGTTTGTTATAAGCAAGTTTTTATTAGAGTACCTTCCTAAGGTCTTATAGTCCTCAAACTTCTTATCTTTAAACTGTCTTATTATCTCTTAGATTATTTGTATAGAATTGAGTATAATTAAACTAAGAGGACTGACTTTATTTCCAGAAAAATGAGAGGAATATATATATAAAATATAATTCAATAGTTGCTAAGATATAAAGCTAAATATAAATTCCAATAATTAAATAAAATATTAGAATACAGAAAACTTTAGTTATAAGTATAAATTCAAATATCTGTACAAATAATTGTATAAGTTCAGAATGCTAGTAGATTTCAGTAGTATAAGAAAAGGGTACCAGAAGATTCAGATGTTATAAGGAACTTAGAGCAGAATATTCAGAACTCTGGATACTTTATCTTCATCACTATCATCAAGGCTAGAGGTTGGGGACAGGATGTCTTTGAAGGAGATGAGGTCAGTGAATGTTTCATCTATCTTATATATTTTGTATATATTATGTATTTTGTGTACTTCATATATATTACCAATTAGTGAGATGACATCATTATATTTGGCAGCAGGGAGGAGATCAAGGAGATCTAGGACTCTCTAATTTATAACATTCTCTTCTACAAAATAAGAGACAAATGTGAGGTCTTGGGGAGATCTAATCTGGATACTGAGGCCTTAGAATACTGAGATCAGTCCTTGTAGAAATTAATCAAGATTGTCCTTGAGGATAGGATTCTAGAACTCTTCTTTTTTTATTTTTATTTTTATTTTATGGACTCAGAGTTCTATAGATTTTTATTAGAAGAGAACCTAGACTATATAAGCCAAAACCCTCCCTCACTACCTATCAAGCACTGCCCTTCTATTAACCTAGGCTAGCTATTGTCCAGCAGTTCAACTATGCCAGATGCAGCAGAGCCTATAGTGGCCCATATCTCATTCTATGTACCATACTCTCTCTACTATCAGAGGGAACTCAGCCATATACTAATAACCAAAAGCATATGTCCAAAACTCCAACATATATATAAGGCTACATCTGAGCTAAATAGAATAGCCCCTATCACTCTAAAAAGGATGACAGACAAAGAAAAAACTCTTATCAAAGTATATTATAGTAGATAGAACCTAGTTCTCCCAGATAAGATAAGTAGAGAACTTACATATAAGGCAGGAGAAACCCCTCAATACTCTACTACTTAAGCCTGTAGACCTCAATCACATTGCTATGTTAGCTCTTGGTTCCAGTTGAATGTAGCCAAGATATCTAAAATAGGTAGCCTTGGGCCCTTCAATTTCCCCAACAACCAGGGCCTAACCCTACATATCATCAAAAGAAGCTGAGAGTGATACCTACCACCTAACCACTCTGTATCATCAAAAGGCCCCACTGAAGCAGCACCTACTCCAGCCCTGATGACTACCCCCAGCCTGGTACTCTACTGATTCACTATTATCACCCTTTCTCTTATCTATAATGGCCATCTCCTCTCTCATCCTAACAATATCCAAAAAACAGTTACCTATATCAGAACCATGCTTGCCAGGAAGCTTACTAAAGTCAGAGAGCCCCACTATAGACACTGAGTATTTGTAAATAACCTATACTGGACACTTGATACCCAAGGTTGGCCAACTCTCTATATAACCTGTGATACTCTGAGACAATATCTTATTGGTAACAGTAAAAGGAAAAAGGTACTGTACCAAAATAGACACACTCCAGATGTAGCTAAAGGTACCAGAATCTGCAAAATAGTGAAGAAGACACCAATCTGATACTAATAAAAGAACAACTCATCACTATTGCCCTTCTCCCACTATACCCCTACAGGCACAACAAACCAACTTAAGATAAAGGGGGTAATAATAGAGGAAAGAGAACTTGGAAGGTCACCAACTAAATCTTATAATCAGTAAGGTAGCAGAGAAAGAAGCATCTAGAACGCTTCTATCTCATTACTATTGAGAGTAATAGTAGATTGGGCTTCTGTGGTGACCATGGCTTTTAGTATATTAGTATAGTAGGCTGACAATTTCTTGAAGTCTGAGACTCTAGTATACTCTAAGTTGGAGATGAATTACAGTATATGTCTGAAGATCTGACAGATCTTTTTAGCTATCTTTATTTCATATATATCTATGGAGATAGTATCTTGTATCTCTTGGAGACTAGTCTGAGGAAATTTCCAGTAGAAGAGATTTCCTATTTCATACTTCTGCTATATCTAGAGGTATTCAGTAGTAATAGTGATCCATGTTTCTATTTTACAATAATAGAGAATAAAATGATAAGGGTCACCAGTATCCAGATTGAGACTAGGAGTCCTTCTTGTGTAGGTCCTCATAGCTCTTCTAATATCTTAGAACATTCTTTCTTAGACTGAGAATCCTTAGTGATTCCTAAATCTTGAGATTTGGTAGGTGGTAGACATTTTATTTATAGTGAGTCTTTGAGCTATTTTGGAGTTTTATAAGTCTTGTTTGAGTTAGGTTTCTTAGTCTTTCTTTTATATTTCTTGAGGTGTCTATCTTGTGATCACAATGACTCATAGTTGGTCATTATTGCTCATTTTGTAGCCTAGGTAAGTCATGCTATATGATCTCCTTGTGCTTTAATCTGATGGCTTATAAGAAAAGACTGTCTTCTGTAATAATATCACTATTCTGAGATCACTGTTACATTAGATATATTCTCATCTTTATTAACCTCATCACTATATCTATCACTCATTACTTCTTATAACAATGTAACTTCTATTTGAGCTTACTATTACTATAGTTACTATTATTACTTTCTGAGCTACCAATACTATCTTACTCATTTATTCCAAAGCTGATAAATAGAAATAGTATTAATAACTATGAGATCTTCTATAAGTTCTTTGGAATTATCAGAGATATTATCTACTGAGAAAACTATGATTTTTGTTCTATTAAGTTAAAAGACATAACTGAAAAGATTGAAGGTAAACTGATAGAGCTGATCTCTCTGAATAAGTATAATCTAATGTTTAATATATAATTTGAGTGTTTTTTTTTTTTATTTTAAAAATAAATAAATAAAGAACTAGTAAAGTATTGAAAAAATATAAAATGATTCTAAAAGGATTAATATTTTTTATTAGAAAAAAAACACTATATAATAATAATAAATAAGTATTATGTCTATATACTGAGAGAATTTCTATTTATATTACTACTAGAGAGGATTCATACTACTTACATTACTAGAGAGAATTTATATCACTTATATTACTGAAGAGAATTCATACTATTTGTATTACTGGAGAGAATTCTACATTACTAGAGAGGATTCATACTATCTGCATTACTGGAGAGAATTCTATATTACTAGAGAGTATTTATACTATCTATATTACTGAAAGAATTCATAGCTGTATTTTATTTCATACTCATCTATATTACTAAAAGATTTAGAAAGTGATAGAGTAAAGTACCAAAGAGGGTTAGGACAGGATACATGGCCTAGCACCTGGCAGACAGTAGGTATTGGAGAGAAGTAAAATTAAAATAGAGTCTGGTCCTAGAGTACTAAGGTATAGTGATAGCTACCATCTAAGTTCTAAGTAGTATAGTGGTACTTATTGAGAAGAAATATCATACTTAACTTTTGCTTAAGCTACCTTATAGAGGGTGGACAATTTGAGTGTAAGGAGTATTATAATATAGGACAGAAAGGGAGTTTTGTATAAATACCAGAACATTGGCTTAGAGAGTGTGAGATACTTAGAGACTTTTAGTTGACAATTAGAACTTAATTGAGAGTAGTGAGGAGGAGGGTTAATGAGTGAGATCAATGGAGAGATTTGAGAGATAGATTGGTAAGAGAGATTGAAAATAAGTGGCTTATAGTTAGATGAACTTTAGCTGTATAGGTGGGGCTGGCTGGACACTGGTTGTTTGTTTTTGAGGAGAGGAGGTAATTGAGTTTGAGAGAGTAACTAGTAAGATGGAAAGGGTTGATGGTAGATATCTTGATAGATTGATGGCTGAGATAGAGTCTATAGGGGAGTTATCAGTAATGCTTAGTAGAGAAGATTTGTGGGCAGAGTGGAAGGAGAGTTGTAGTGGCAGATAGTAAGGTAGTCTTCAAGTATAAGAGTGTAGGGGAGGGGGTCCCTCTAGGGAGATTGAGTAGTAAGCTAGAGTACTATATTTATATTTAATAGATTAGTAATAAATAGAGAAGTCCAAGAGATCTGTTAAAAAAAA
>RBNI01001585.1:0-21775 GCA_003990745.1 Jimgerdemannia flammicorona | reverse complement strand
AAAAAGCTAAGTAAATCTCCTTATAGCTCACTAGTTCTATTCATCAAGAAGAAGGATGGTACTCTGTAAATATACATAGACTATCATGTACTCAACAAACTCACTGTCAAGAACCACTATCTGCTACTCTGGATTGATCAAATCTTTGATGCTCTCAAGAATACCAAGTACTTCACCAAGTTAGACCTCATGTCAGAATACCACCAGATTCGAATCAAGCCAGAAGATATTCCCAAGACTGTCTTCCTTTGGACTCTACAAATTCCTGGTCTTAGCATTTGGTCTCACTAATGCACCCATCACATTCCAGACCCTGATGAATAAGATATTTAAGAACCAACTATTTATTTTTCTGTTAGTATATCTTGACAATATTTTGATCTTTAGCACAACTAAAGAAGAATACCTCAAATATATTCGAATAGTCCTAGAGATTCTACAAAAACACAAGCATTACACCAAGCTCAAGAAGTGTGAATTCTTCAAGAAATAAGTCAAATATCTTAGCCACATTGTCTCTGCACAAGGAATTCAAGTAGACCTATACAAGATAGAAGTAATTAAAGAATGGCCCATTCCATCAAACCTTACAGAACTCTAATCCTTCCTTGGTCTAGCTGGCTACTACTCCTGCTTTGTCAGAAACTTCTCTGACATTGTTGAGCCACTAACTAACCTCATGAGGAAGGCCCTACACTCAGACCACTATATACTCTATACCTGGGACCTCTTCTGTCAACAAGCTTTTCAAGAACTCAAGAACTATCTGACCCATACTCCAGTCCTGCATAATACAGATCAAGGCCTAAAATTCACAGTCACTACTGATATATTAAATTTTGCTATTGGAGCAGTCCTGTTATAAGATGATGGCAAAGGATATTGTCCTATTGCTTTCAAGTCCTACAAGTTAGCCCCAGCTGAATAAAAGCTAACCACTCACAAGAAGAAACTACTAGCAATAATATATGTACTAGACCACTAGTGATACTATCTAGAAGGTATTGAGTTTAATATCATTACTGATCATCAATCTCTCAAGTATATCAATACCCAATCTACTCTGTTATATCTATAAGCCAAGTGGAGCCTCAAGCTTCCAACCATCAATCCAATGATCATCTACAAGCCTGGTAAGACACTTGTAGTACCAGATGTCTTATTAAGATACCAGATCTTGCCACAATTATACAAGTTACCTTGGTATCAGAATTCCTAGACCAAATCAGGCAAGCTTATAAAGAAGATACAGTCACCACTAGAGTTTTCTCAAATGAGCTCAAGGATATATATACTATCAAGAACAACCTGATCTATCATCAAGATCAAGTCTACCTACCTAAAAACATGAACCTATGCTATAAGGTTTTGCAAGAACACCATGACTCCCCTCTTGCCACTCATCTGGAAATCAAGAAGACTGTTAAGAATATCCAATACCACTACTATTGGCCAAGTATAGTCAAGAAAATCAAGAACTATATTATCAGCTATAATCTATACTAGTGCAACAAGTCTACTAACCAAGTACCAACTAGTTTGCTATAACTACTCTAATTCCTACTAAGAAATTTGAGCAAATTACTATGGACTTCATAACTTAACTACTATGAACTCAATCTGGTGCTAATGCTATTATCATATTTATTGACTGCCTGACCAAAACGAACCAACCACTACTAATGCTACTGCACCTAAGATTACAAGAATCTTCTTCAAGTTCATCTTCCATCACTATGGCCTACTATGAGTAATTATTAGTGATTATGATCCAAAGTTCACCAGTTACTTCTAGCAAACTCTCTTCAAGACCCTGGGAACCCAATTGGCTATATCTACCATCTTTTACCCACAAACTGATGGACAAACTGAGTGCATGAATAGAACTCTAGAACAAATGCTTAGAACCTATGTTTCTTATGAGCAAGATGATTGATTTTTTTTTAACAGACTCATGTCCCACAGATTTTTATTAGAAGGGAACCTAGACTATATAGGCCAAAACTCTCCCCCACCACCCACCAAGCACTGCTCCCTCATTAACCTAGGCTAGCTATTGTCCAGCAGCTCGACCATGCCAGATGCAGCAGGGCCTATGGTGGCCTGCATCTCATTCTGTGCACCATGCTCTCCCTACCATCAGGGGAAACCCAACCATATGCCAACGACTGAAAGTACATGCCCAAGAACCCAACGTATGTATAAGACTATGCCTAAGCCGAATAGAATAGCCCCTACCACCCCAAAAAGAATGACAGGCAAAGAAAAACTCTCATCAAAGTATAACACAGTGGGTAGGGCCTGGTTCTCCCAGTCGAGATGAGTAAAGGACTTATATGTGAGGTGGGAGGAGAACTCCAATACCCCACTACTCAAGCCTGTGGGCCTTGATCACATTGCCATGTCAGCTCCCAGTTCCAGTTGAGTGCAGTCAAGATACCTGAAATGGGTAGCCTTGGGCCCCCTAATCCCTCCTGATGACTGGAGTCTAACCCACCAACCTGCCAAAAGAAGCCAAGAGTGACACCTACTACCTAACCATACCACACCAATCAAAAGGCCCCACCAAAGCAGCACTTGCCCCAGCCTCAATGACTGCTCCCAGCCTAGCACCCTACTGGTCCACTATTATCACCCTTCCTCCTATCTGTAACAGCCATCTCCCCTCCCATCCCAACAACACCCAAAAAGCAGTCACCTATGCCAGAACTATGCTTACCAGGAACTCGCCAAAGCCAGAGGGCCCCACTACAGATACCAAGGACCTGCAGATAACCTATACTGAGCACTTGATACCCAAGGTCAGCCAACTCCCTACATAGCCTGAGACACACTGAGACAACTCCTTATTGGTGATGGCAAAAGAAAGAAGGTGTCACACCAAAACAGATATACCCCAGATACAGCTGAAGGCACTAGAATCTGCAAAAAAGTGGAGGAAGCACCGATCTGACACCAATAAAGGGGCAACTCATCACCATTGCCCTCCTTCCACCATGCTCCTGCAGGTATAGCAAACCAAACTGAGATAGAGGGGGTAATAATAGGGGAAAGGGGACTCGAAAGATTGCCTACCAAACCTTGTGACCAGTAAGATAGTAGAGAAAGGAGCTCGAGCAAGATGATTGAGACCACTATCTGACTTATGTAGAGTTTGCATATAACAATACTGTCTAATTATCTACTGGTCTTTTCTCTTTCTAGTCACTCTATGGTCAAGATTCCAAGACCCCTGCAAGTCTATTTCCTTTTAAGAAAAGCAGTCAAATACAAGTTCTAACTACCAAGAACCTTATAGACAAAATGGATGAACTACTCAAGATTGCTACCATAAATCTTCAGAAGGCTCAACAGTCTCAAGCCAAGTATGCTGACAAGAAATACTGTGATGTCACTTATACTGTTAGAGATCAAGTCCTACTGTCTACCAAAAACCTTAAGATATAATCTCAAGTCAACTGCCCTTCAAACAAGTTCCAACCCAAGTATATTGGACCTTTTAAGATTACTGAACAAGTCTCTACATCCTCCTACTGCCTCAAGCTACCTGAAACCATGAGAGTATATCTAGTCTTTTATGTGTCATACCTCAAGACCTAGAACCAGTCACTACTCTACTCTGGTAGAATTCCTAAGCCTTCTGCCCCTGTGATTATTAAAAACTATATTGAGTATGAAGCTGAGAAAATCCTTAACAAACAAATCTGCTACTGCTGCTCTGAATACCTAGTCAAGTAGATGGATTACTCTGAATATGGTGCTATCTGGAAACCACTGGTCTACCTCAAGAACTCTCAAGATCTAGTTCAAGACTTTGAGGTAAAATGTATTGTACAATCTCTATAGTGACTTTCTTGAATTATCAATGACCTATGGTAATGACTAGTGCCTTATATATCAGAAGTTTACTTTGGGACCCCAGAACTAGCAGAACATTTAATAAACAAAAAGTCCATTGAAATGAAGCTACTAGCTGAGTTCAAACCTCTCCTAGTTGATTAGTCTAATAATAGGCCCTCTGCCCTATATGAGGATAGCCAATCTCTGCCAATATATTAATACAAGTTTGAGAAATTTTGGTTAAGTATATCTAGTCTTGTGTTACCTAAGAACTCAATGAGGACATTGATTCTTTAGAAGAGAGAGATATAACAATTCCATAGTTATATTTAGTCTTAGTACATTTTTACATCTTTTAGTTAGTCTTTTCTTATCATTTCTTGAACATTCTACTATGTTCTGCCACCTTCTATTTGCTTAGAAACCTTCTCTCAGTACTCTGATACTGCTAGAATATTCTTGTCTTTCTTTGGTGCTAAGTATCTTATCTTAGCTAGTTATGGAACCTTTTGGAATATTGTAGAATAGTATTAGTCAGTTTTACTAAGAACCTATTTCTTGGTATTTTTCTTTCTTTCCAAGACCCTTCTGGATCTTTCTTTCAAATCATATATAAATATCCTTGTTCTCTGCCTGAATAAAGCTCAGAATATTTTCTCTCAGAAATTCTTCAAGAACACTTGAACCTTTAGTATCTCTTCAAGCTACTTTAGGCCAACTAGAACTTTCAGATTTAGCTGCTTCCTCTTAAAGAAACTAGAACCATTACAAGAAGAGTACATTTCAATATTATAGGAATATTAACCACTTGGTATAAATCTATCTTTAATTTTTCTATTGAATTATTCCTCCTATTTATAGTAAGTTGGGCTGGAATTTTATTTGCTCAGCCAAATCTCTTAAATCCTCAGATAGTAGATAGTAGTTCAGGAACTTCTTTAACTATTAGAGTTGATTTGATTTTCTCAAATAGGATCTGGACAATATAATAACCAATAGAAATCTTAAATAATATCTAACTATGGTTTCAGATAAGGATAATGATTTTGCCTATATAGTCTTTATCAATGTCTCCTCCTTCTACTGAGAGTTCTTTTAATGCTAGACTGTTGCAATAGCATATATTTCTAATATGTTCTTTAGAAATCTATATACTGATTTCTGTATAGACTTATTTGACTTCTCAGTTAGAAATAATAGCTTCTTTAGTAGCATATAGATCATATCTGACTGCCCTTTGGCTTTCTTTAGTTGGGACCATAGCTGTTGTCCTTAACTTGACAAAGTTTAGTATCTTTATAGTCAGATTATTGAGGTAGTGCAGAGTGGTAACAGTTGCTTATGTTGTTGTTAGGGTTTTTGGTTAAAGTAGATACTGACCATGTGTTCTGTCTTTCAGCAATAGAAGTATATTCTACTTCTTCAAAGTTCATTCCTTTCTCCTTCAGTGAGTTTCTTAAAGATACTTGGCTGAGTTGGTTCAGAATTTTAGGATATCTAAGAGGTGAATATAGAGAGAGCTCAGAAGACTTCATGCTTGGATTCTTTTTTTTTTGATTCAAGATTTTTCCTTATTATTAAATTATTTCCAAGACAGAGTTGGTCTAGCTGTTAGAATTTACTTGATCATAATCTTGATTTTTATCAGATACCATTGTTGGTAATAACAACCAACTAGACATTCTTATTCTCAGATCTTTTTTGTGAGTCATTCTGATAGTATATCAAATAAATTATCTGCCTTTATATCATTTCATATTTCATCATTAATAATATATCTTAGGTCAATAGTATTCAGAAGTGACTCAAGTTTTGTACAGAAGATTTTAAATTCTTCTCTACTATATATAATAAATTTGAGATTATAGAGTTTGACTTGGGAGTCAGTAATCAGAGTTTCACTATAATATTGAGCAATAATGAGTTATTTGAGTCCAGGGGCCACAGGGTAGTCTCTATATCCAGGGGTATTATTTGGCAACAACTATAGGTCAAATGTCCTATATGAGGAGTTTTTTAAGAAGAGTTTGCTACCATTCTTTAGCAGGTTCTTAAAAAAATATAACAACTTAACAGATATAAGCTGTAGTAGTAACAAAGAGTTATTCAATAGTGTGATCTTGGTTGTTTGTTAGAAGATAGTTAGCAACTTGCTCATTGGTCCATTGATTGGCTTTGAAATTGATATCTACTATACTAATGAAGCTTTGGACTTCTTGTACTGTACTGATAGACTCAGACTTTTCATTAGTCAGATCTGTTCAGCTAAGGTAGTAATAGTTACTACCATTATAGCTATCTGGACCCTAAGGGTCCAGGATTTGTTAGTTTACTATATTGTTTACTGGAGATAGTTAAACTATTGATAGTAGTGTTACTGATATAACTTGAGATACTGGTGCAGAGTGTGATGGTGTTCTTTGAGTCTGTGTGAGTTACTGGAGTAACTATTATTAGTCTGGTATAAGAACTTGATAGATAACTGTCTATTGTTCTGTAGATGTATTTTGCTCTAAGATAAGTGTATCTTCTTCAGCAGTATATCTAAGATCAAACTTAGTGAGATACTTCTCCTTCTCTTTACTTTGGTCTTTGTGTAGTTGAGTTTATTTAGTATCAAAGTAGATGTTATCTGTTATATATCAGATTTCAGATAGGCTTAAATCAAATACTGATTCTGGTTTTATTTTGGATTCAGATAGATTGTAGCTAGACCTACTTCTGGCTCAGAGTTTGGTTGTTGATAAAGAGTTTCTCTGACTTCTTCTTTAAGAAGATAGTGAGTCTAGTAATTCTGAAAATAGTAGTATAGGGCAGTTTTGGTCCTAGTGTGATGATAGTCAGTAGAGTTGAGCCACTTGGCTATAGAGGCTTGTGCTTTATGAGAAACTAAGGCTAAGAAGATAGCTGCTGATTGTCCAAGATTACTTGGATTTGTAGAGCTTATAAAACTCTTGTTGAGAAGAGTAAAGAAGACTTCTCTAAGACCTTTTTCATCTTGACTTATATATAGAGTATAGAGCAAGAAGTTCATTGAATAGGGTTTCATCTATCTGTTGATTTAATTGGAGTATTTCTTTATATGTATAAAGCTTATCTCACTTATTGCAGATGTGAAAGTCTAATTGTCCTTGTATATCAGATTTAATTTACTAGATTATCAGATAGTTCAGAATAAATTCCAGTTCAGTAGTTGGGCTTTATACCAACTTGTAGGAATCTCTATAGTGTTTTATAGCTAAGTGAGAAAGCATCTTGAAGAGGAATTTGGATTATAAACTACTACTATTAAGTTGTAAGAGAGTACTTTGTTAGGGTACTATTATGTAGTTCGGTAAGAATTTTTAGAAGTTCTGGATATTTTGGAAGATCATTTTCTTAAGATTAAAATCAATTTTATATAGAAAATATCCTCTATACTTATTGATTTTAAGATTAGATTGATATCTCAACCAAATTTCTTTGTTTAGACTTATTTTGGATATTCAGAATTTTTCTTATTTTAGGAAGTTCAAAAAACTAAAACCGCTTAGTTGAATCAATATATTGCTGCAGACATTATCTAATTAGGAAATTTCAGAATCTAGTTAAGAGTGAGATCTAATGTAGTGCAGATTTACTTATCAATGTTTCTATGCAACTAATACCTGAACCCAAAACTAATATATATATATATGTATATATATGTATATTTGTCTTATTTAGGAAGTCTGAAAAAGAAAAGAGTAAGAAAAGAGAAAGGGCTATAAAGTCCAGCCTAACATAGAGATAAGTATAGAAATAGTAAGAGAAATAAAGAGGAAAGAGAGGGTAGAGAAAAGGAATGAGTAGTAGAGTAAATGAATACTATTTCACTAAGTAACCAATATATATATATATCTAAGTAGCATATATCTATCATAGTAAATACTAGCTAGAGTATATCATTTGTATCAAATTGTCCTTTACTTTGATACTAAATGTCTCTGGTACTGAATGTTTAGAACCAGCATACAAATATAATATAAGATCTCTATGCTTTACTTCTAATCTATGATTATATATAAATTAATCATTATATATCCATTGACTTGTAATCTCAGTTGATATTACTTATTTAATATTTCTATGTAACTGATACTCAAATCCAAATCCAATATATATGTATATATATATATATATCTTATTTGAGAAGTCTGAAAAAAGAAAGAGTACAAAAAGGAAAAGAGCTATAAAGTCCAGCTCAAATAAAATGTTCCAAATAAAGAAAAGAATGCTTCATGTGGTGAGAGAGAGAAGGAAGAATAGAAGGAAGGAAGTATATGTATAGCAGTAGGAGAGGAGGAAAAATAGTATAGTACTGAGCAGCTATTAGAGACAAGTACAAGCAGTATGGTATGATGGAGTGACATATAGTCAGGTAGAGTAGGGAGGATGATAAGTAGTCAGGCTGATGAGCAATCAGGCCAATCTAGTGAGGAAGATAAGTGTTGAGTATAGAAGAAGAACAGATAGAGAGAATGCATGAGATGGGCATGTGAATGTAGAAGTGGAATGCATTGCTTAACCAATGGCCCAAGATTTGGATTTCATAATTGGCCAGACCTGCTATTATAGTATTGGATGCAGCATCTATCTGAAAGTTATATCTAGTATAAAGGCAGAGATTGAGGCTGATATGAGGTAACAGAAACTACAGACAGTTGACTAGCCAATGTTGAGAGAATATCTGCCAGTTGGGCAGAGAGAAAAGCAGAGCAGTGTTGGGTGCTGGAAAGGAGAGGAATAGATAACAAAGCAGGTTGACAGCACAGAATATGCTGGGGGGTGCCCATGGGATGTGGATCAAGACACCCTGTCGAAAAGAGTCAGTTTTGGAAGAGAGAAGTATGAGGATAATGTAGGAGAGGAGGGTGAGAGGGAGACAGAAGAATATACAACCTTGGAATGCATATATTGTGAGATCAAAGGGGTAGTCTCAAGTGATTTCCCCTGAATGAAGAAAACCAAAGTAAGTGAGTATAATAGCAGTTGCAAATGTGAGATCAGGAGTATCACCATTTAGCTTGAGGTGTGGGAGTAGACAGTGGAGACAGCTAGATGTAAAGAGAAATCAGAGTTATATATTACATATACCCAGCCACTGCTTGATACCATAAAGGATCTTAAGCAGTTGTTGAAGCCTCACCAATGAGTCAGGTAAATCAGAGTTGATGTGTAGAAAACAGACTACTGATAGGTACTTCTTGATAGTGGTCAGTATAAGATAGTGAAGGGCCAATGAGGAAACTCAGTATATCAGCACCAACTCAGATATAGGGAGAGTGGAGTAGTTGGTTGGTATATGAAGAGCACAGAACTAGAGAAAGCTCTATTGACCAGATGAGTATGATTGGCATATTAATTTTACTAGACCAAACTGAAGAAAGAAGACCACAAGGGGTAGAAGGTGGGAATATTAGTAGATCTTATTGGTATTAGAAGTAACTGTGCAGAAGGAGTGAGAGAGTGAAGATGGGCCAAATTGATATATGAGAGAGCATCAGTGATACTATTGTCTTAAGATGAGATATATATGATATATAAGTAGAAGGCATATTGTGCCATCAGTAGTGAGATATGGCATAGCAGTTTGAGGAGAGTGGGGTTAGTAGTAGTACTAGAGTGGATGATATATAGAATGGTCTAGTTGTCAGTATGGAGTAGGATGCAGCAGAACATCCAAAGTGAGCCCTATGTAACAGTAGCCAAAATAATAGTATATAGTTCTTTAAATTGAATGTTGAGATATTACATTGTGGTGGACTAAGGGAATATAAACCATTCACCCTCAAAATAGTTACCCAGGCCTATCTCACTGCTAGCATCTCTCCAGATATGAATATCTGAGGCAGCTATTCAGTCAGCAGAGTAAAATACCAAGACACTATTCTAATATGATAGAAATGTAATCTACTCACATCTTTCACCAGTACCATTCGAGTGACACAAGACTTTGACAACACTTTCGACAACATCTTCAAGTATTGGTGCTATCAAGATGACGAGCAACTTGCATTCTGGTGAGCGTACTGGGCAGGGGGGCCCCAGTGCCTTTGACTGGCAACATGTGGGGGGGGGTCGAGGTACTGGTCTTGGCATGCCAAGTGCTTCGATAAGGGGATGTGGGGCCAGAGGGGGTGGCAGAGGAGATGTAAGGCCACATGGGAGAGGGAGGATGACCTTCGCAGATAAGGTCAGGATGGGGAAGCAGGTGACTGGACTGGATGGCTGGCTGGAGCTGGGGAAGGTGGCTGCTACCTCAGGTGGTAAGGAGGCCTCTTCACTGGAGGGGCAGCATAGTGGGGCTGGAGGTGTAGTGGCTGAGGTGGTGACTGTTGATGGTGGTGTAATGGGCAATCTGGAAAAAAATCCAGATGTGACGGCTGATGGGGGACCTGGACAGGGGAGCAGTGCAAGACCTGGGGACCTGGCTGATGGTGTGACAGGCCTGGTGGCGGCCCCATTACTCAAAAAATCTCGATTGGAATTCGCCATCATGCTGTGCTTCCGTGGCTTGGCAGTGATAGCAAAGATGGTGCTGGGGCTGCTGGCTAGTGAGGTGAAAGGTACAGCCTTGGTGAAGTTTTTAAAGAAGCTGGAGGCAGTCAAGGTGGGGTTTGAAGAGGAGGGTTTGCTACTGGAGGTAGTGGAGAAGGGTGTGGTGGTTGGAGGGATTTCAGTGCCAATGGCAAGGTGTATGCGTTGGGATCCCCGAGTGGTTCATCTGGTGGTGGCAGACTTACCGATGGTGAAAAAGGAGGAGGCTAGGAGGCTGGTCATGGATGTGGTGAAGGAGTATGGTGAGGTGGTCGACATTGAGTTCAGGGTATGGGAGGGGACTGAGCTCAGGACAGGTGATGTGGACATCAGGTTGAGGCTGTTTGAGATGGAGAATACAGGGAAGGCTAGGGACTGGTTGGTGGCATTGAAGTGGGGCCTGGTGGAGTGCAAGGTCTCGAGAGTGAAGAGGTCGGAGGAAGAGGAGGAGGACCTACTGGAGGTGCTTGAGGACCTAGCTTGGGCCGTGGAGAGGAGGCAAAGGGCTTGGAGGGCTTATGAGGCTAGGACAGTAGTGGAGGTGATTGAGAGCAAGAAGGTGCAAATGGACAAGGTACTTTGGGAGAAGGCAAAGAGGAGAGAGCTGCAGAAGGACTTGTTGGCCAGTTTGGATGGGGGTCAAAGGGCTGGGGCTGTAGAGGAGGGCATGGGAGTGAGTGCTAGCATCTGGGCAGAGGGGGTGTGGCAAGGGGAGAAGATGAAGGAGAGTGGGGGACAGGGACAGGAGGAGGCCATAGTGGACATGGCGATGGTGGAAGATAATCAGATCCAGTATGGTGTTCCTGAGGTGAGAGAGGGGGAGCTGGAGGATGTGTCTGAGGATGGTTGGGATGAGTCTGTGCGAACTGAGGAGAGGAAGAAAGGGGAGGTGGATTTGGTACAGGCAGCAGAGGTAGTTGGAGGGGAGAAGTGACTTTTGAGGGCGCTGCAAAACATGGTGGCCGAGGAACTGGGTGAGATCGACTTCTGGGTGATCAGTGAGGAATTCTGGGGATGAGTGCTGTGAGGGGAGGAGGTTGTGAGGAAGTTGAGAGATAAAATGATGGCAGCTCTTCTGGAGGCAGAGGAGTATGAGGTCACTGAGGTAAGGGAGGCAACACTCTTGGGAATTGCTAATGAAAGGGCAGCTTATCTGTGGGGGCCATGGAAGGGACTGGAAAAGTAGCAGGTGGTGTGCAAGGAGCATCGGGCATCAATGGAGATGGTGGATGGTGAGGACTGTGTAGAATTATTGGCAGCTCTGGATGAACAGCAAAATGTGGAAGATGAGATTGCAGCAGAACAGAACCTGGATCTGGCTGGAGAGGAAGTGAGCATGGAATTGTAGATGTGGAGTTTCAACGTTATCAAATAATTCACTATGAATAGTACAACCAACATTTTTTCTTTAAACATCAATGGGCTTAGAGGGACTGATAGGTGATGTATGATTTTTGGATGGCTGAAGAAACTGGAGGCAGATGTTTTCTTACTTCAAGATGTATGGTGTGAGGGGGAGGAAGATGGACTGGAATGGACAAGAGAGTGGGGTGGGGAGGCAGTTTGGCAGGGTAAAGTGGGAATCTTGGTTAGGAAGGGGAAAGGGGACATTGTGGACACTGGACATTGGGGTAGCAGATTAGTGTGGGGGACATGGTGGAGGCCTGGATGGAACTCAATTGTGGTGGGATCTTATTACTGCCTGGCTGAGAGGGGGACCTGAGTGGCATGGATTGGAGGTCTGCGGGATTCTGGGCTCTTGGTTGAGGCTGGGGTGAACTGTCTGGGGGGTGATTTTAATATGATATGGGAGAGTAGACTGGATAGAACTGATGGGGGATGGGGTATAGTAGGAAGGAGTGGGGGATTGGAGGACTGGGAAGAGGTGGAATGGCTCAGCTCACTGGTGGATGCTATGTGACTTCAGGATGGGGATCGACGTCTATATACTCACTGGGTGGGAGGGCTGGGTACTAGGATTGATTGGGTTCTGACTGCTGAGTATTGGGGCCATATAGTTTGGGAGATGATGGAGGTCAAGTGGTGCCCTTGGTCAGATCACTGGAGTATTCGGAGAGGTGGGAGGTTTGGAGGGAGTGGAGAGGGGCCAGGACATTGGTGTCTGAACTCTTCACTATTGGATGAGATGGATCTGTGGAATGAGTGGGTGGCAGAGGTATGAACCAAGGTTAATAATTGGAGGTGAGCAGGGATGAGGATTGGAGATAGGTAGTGTAGACTGAAATCTGAAGCTCAGAGGTACTGGGGGGAAGTGGGGAAGGAGCAGGGTGCTCAGCGGAGGAGATGAGTCAGATGGGTATCTAGGAGACTAGAAAGACTACTTCTGAATTGGGCTGGTCTATTGGAGGAGGAGGAGGTATTGGACTGGAGGGCTAAGCGGGCTAAGTTGGAAGTAGTGGAACTACAGGATTTGCTGAGGCAGGAGGAAGTGGTGCTGGCTCAGGCTATGGTGGCAAGGTTAAGGTGGCAAGGACTGGAAGAAGGGGAATGACCTATGAGGCTTTTGTCCCATCTCCTTCATGCTAGGGGAGCAAGACACCAGTGGGAGGGAGTCCTTAATGATGAGGGAGAGATGGTGCTAGGTGTGCAGGAGATCCTTGACCAGCTGAGCACCCGCTGGAGTAACCTCTAGAGTGAGGAAGAGGGAGGGGAGGTGGTGCAGGACATTGAGCAGCATCTGGAGGATTGGCACCCGAATCCAGCAGCAGGGCTAGGGGATATTGGCTGATCAGTTTTGGGCGAGGAGATCCTTCAAGTTCTGGCATCAACAGCCCTAGGAACAGCGCCTGGGGAGGATGGTCTGCCTTGAGACTTTTGGAAACGTATGGCATCTATAGAGGAGGCTCTGGAGGAGATGTTGCTGATGTGTGATGCAGTCATCAGTACTGGGGAGTGGATTGGAGGGCAGCAGTTGGGGCTGATTTCCCTGCTGTACAAGGATAAAGGGCATAAGGAGGACTGGAAAAATTGGAGGCCAATTATGCTACTGGATATGGACCGCAAGTTGGTCACCAAAATCCTGGTGGCGAGGTTACAGGGTGTGGCACAACAGGTAATAGGGAAGGAGTAGTGAGGCTTTGTTGGAGGTCAACTGATTCGAGATGGCATGGCTTGGGTTCATGGTATCATTGAAGGTGCCAGGGTGGCAGGGGTGGATGGCCGTTTGGTATTTCTGGACCAGGTGAAGGTCTATGATAGGGTGCAGAGAGTATGGTTGGAGAAGGTACTGGAGCAAATTGGGGTACCAGTGGGCATGTGTCAGTTACTTATTAGATTGCTGGAAGGGAGTAGGGCTGCAATTCTGGCGAATGGTCACAGGGGGGCTTCTTTCCCCTTGGGGAGGGGAGTGCCTCAGGGGGATCCGCTGTTACCAATTCTTTATGCCTTCACCTTGGAGCCATTGTTGGATCAGATCCGGTGCAGAGTTGGTGGACTGAATATTTTGGGGGTCAATTGGAAGGTGGGGGCCTTTGCAGACGATATGGTGGTGGGGCTGGGCTTGGTGGCAGATGTGGCTATGCTTAAGGAGATAGTCAAGTGGTATGAGAGATGCTCTGGAGTGAAACTCAACTGGCACAAGTGTGAGACAATGATCCTTGGAGAAGGAGTCATAGGGGGAGATGTCATTGGAACAATTGTCCCAGCAGGAGGAGTGGTATGGTACTTGGGTATCTATTTCTCAGTATATAGTTCTCTACTTCCCAAGGAGTGGTGGGAGCATAAGCTGGTAGAATGGGGGAAAGTACTGACGAGTTGGGGTGGTAGACAGGTATCACTGGCAGGAAGGGTAACTGTTCTAAATGTGTATTGGATGCTAAAGCTTTGGTATCTGGGCTACCATTTGGATTTCTCTAAGTGGGTGGTCAAAAAGCTTCTCAAGATGGTCCACTCTTGGATCTGGGCTGGATGCAGGAGTCAGATTGGTTGGGAGGTATTAGCACTTCCTGTGGATCATGGAGGCCTTGGCCTGGTGGACTTTCTCAAGAGGCTACTCTGCTTGAGGGCATGGTGGATGAAGAGGACTAGTGAGTTGAGAGGAGGAGAATGGGTGCCCCTTATGCAGCATTTGTGGGAGATGAGGGTGTCACCTAGGGGTGGCTCAGGTGATCTACTGTCCTTGGTGGCCTTGGATGGTAGCCAGAGGATGCAATACAAAGGCTTCTGGTGGGGAGTGGTAGATGGGGCCCACCATATTGGAATCTGTTGGTGAGATACTGAAGGGGATAAGGACTGGGGTCTGGAGATGTGGAGGTGGGACAGGCTATTATTGGGAGGGAATCTGGTCGAGGACTTCTGCTTAGAGGAGGGTATGGAGTGTCTTAGGGGGCTGGGGCAGGACCTTTGGCCAGAGGCCTGGCAAGGGGCTGGGATTGGGGAGAGGTGGGACTGGGCAGACGTATGGTCTTGGCTCAAGGTTGTGTCGAGGTGGCTTCTGCCAAAACTCTGGGTAGCATGGTGGAGGCTGTTACGTTGGAATGTGATGCTGAACTTTAGATCTGGACATCTGGTGGAGGGCGGGGTCTTTGACTGTGAGGAGTGTCATAATATAGGGCAGGAGGGAGGAGTGGTACAGACCCCTGAACATTGGCTGAGGGAGTGTGAGAGTATGGAGAATTTTTGGAAGGTTGTTGGGGCAAGGCTGGGAGTATCAGCACCGAACACTGAGGTGGGTGGGTAGTGGGTGGCACTGCAGTCAAGGCTGGTGGGGGGGGTGGGGAATGAGTGGCTGATGGTTGGCTGGGTTATCGCAGTATAGGTGGGGCTCGCAGAACACTAGCGGAGCACGTTTGAGAAGGGCCCCTGGAGGCTGGTGAGACTGAGGATAGTGAGGTGGGAGGAACTGATGCTAGAGCTCTTCAAAGCATGGTGGATTGGGTGGGGCCCCAAGGGGGGGAAATATAAGAGACTAGTGAGGAGGATTGTAGTGAAGAGTGGTGGTAGGGTTGCAGTGATGGTGGATGGAGTGTCATTTGTAGGAACTGGGGAAGGGGGGGGGCCCTGTGGGATAGGTTGAGGGCTTAGGTTGAGGGCTTAGGCTGTATTAATATTATTATAGATTCGGGTAATAAAGGGAGTCCAAGTGACTATAAAAAAAAAAAAAAAAAAAAAAAAAAAAAAGAAATGTAATCTACTACTAAATATCAGCCTGAAATTTATCATTAAGTGTAATAGTAAATCAGTCAGTTGATAGGTACATAATTGATAAAGTGCCACAGGAATAGTTGACTCAACAGAATGAGTTTACAGGTAAAACTTAATGACCTAATAAGAGATTAAAGCTATATTTGAGAGCAGATATGCTGAGAGGGCTATTGGCAAAGCTTGTCCATGATATCAGTGAGTTTTCTAGCTGGAAGGCAGGCCTCCATAGTAACTATATCCAGTTCAATGCCTGAGAAGATGATATATATTAATAGTTCAACAATTTTTTATAGTTGCATTATTCATCCAAGATGGTGACAGAGGTGAAAAAACTGAGAGAGTTTGGAGGATGTGTGAGGGAGAGGTTGTTAGGTAGTGATGTGAGGATAAAATCATCTACAGATCTCAACCTTTCTCTGGTTCAATTCGCGTTATACAAACTTCAGGCAACAGTTTTTTCGACACAAAGCAGAGGAAAGGTACTATAAACATGTCTACGAGCAAGAGTTCTGATGGGCGTGCTGGGTCAGGTAGACCTGGGGCCTTTGGCTGGCAGCAGGTTGGGAGGGGTTATGGCCTGGGGATGGGGGCCTTTGGAGGGTCGAAGGGTGGCGAGAGTGCTGGAGAAGGGCTGGTATTAGGTGGGAATGGAGGAGAGACTGGCTCTATGAGTTTTGCTGACAAGGTGAAGGGGAGTGGATGGCCGACTGGAACCAGGGCTGGTACTGCTGTGGGGAAGGGCAAGGTGAGCCTTGGGAGGGGGGGAGGTCCCCAGCATGGGGGTGTGAGCGTAGGGTCTGGGGGTGTTGTGGCTGGGGGTGGGACTGCTGATGGAGGCGTGACGGGGAATCATGAAAAAAAAAGAGATGTGACAGCTGATGGCAGAGTGGGGCTGGGGTTACTGATTTGGAAGGGGGACCTTGCAGATGGTGTGATGGGGCTGATGGTGGTGCCATTACTCAAGAAGTCGATTTCGGAGTTTGCAGTCACCTTGTGCTTCCGAGGCTTGGTGGTGATGGCGAGGATGGTCTTGGGGCTTATCTTGCAGCAGATGGCTGGGGCTGCTTCAGTGAAGTTCCTGAAAGAGCTGGAGGGGGTGGAGGTGGGATTTGAGGAGACAGGTCTACTGGATGTGGTGATGAAGATGGGAGTTGTAGTTGGCAAAGTGGCAGTTCCTATGGTGAGGTGCCTCAGGTGGGACCCCAGGGTAGTGCAGTTGACGGTCAAGGGGGTGCCTACGGTGATGAAGATGGAGACCAGAAGGAGGGTTGAGGAGGTGATGGTCGAGTATGGTGATGTTGTGGATGTTGGGTTCAAGGTGTGGGAGGGGATGGAAATCAGGACCAGCGATGTGGATGTCAGGATTAGACTGGCAGGGAGGGAGGCCACAGGAAAGGAAAGGGACTGGCCTTCGGTGTTGATGTGGGGTACTGTCAGCTGTAGGGTATCTAGAGTGAAAGGGAGTGAGGAGGAGGAGGAGGACTTGTTGGAGGCATTGGAGGAGTTGGATGGTGCAGTGGAATGGAGGGCAAAGGCCTGGAAGCTTTTCGAGGAGTCGATGCATCTGGAGGTTGTCGAGGGGAAACATGTCCGCATGGACAAGAGGCAGTGGAAGAAGGTACAGAGGCGTAGGAGGCAGAGGGAGCTTCTGGCGAGTATGACAGCAGAGGTGAAGAAGACAGCAGTTGGAGCTGAGGTGTCTGGGGGTGTTGATGCCAGTGTCTGGGTGGGTAATGGTGGAGGGGAGGCTGAGGCTGGCAAGGAAGTGGCTGGGAAGGTACTGGGCAGGGACCCCTATTCCGATGGTACTTTTGAGGTCTGGGAACAGGAATTTAATGATACCCCCCCTCCTCTTATCAGGAGGGGCCCAGTAATGAAGAGGGGGGCACCTGAGGATGTGGTGATGAAGGGGGCCCAGTGGGTGCGCTTTGGGGTCCCAGATGTGGAGAAAGGGGGCCAGGTGGTGGCGGCTGGCGAGGATGAGCTGGTGGATGTCCCTGAGGAGGAGTGGGATGAGGCCGCCAGTGTTGGTACTGATGTCATAATGTTGGATGCAGGATAGCTGGCAACCCCTGGAGGGAAGGAGGTGGGGAACCTGCTGTGGTTGCGCATGATGATAGATAACCTCACAGCAGATACATTGGGAGAGGTGGACCTGTGGGTGATGCCTGAGGAGCACTGGGAAAGAGTTCTGCAGGGTGAGAGTGTGGTGGAGGCACTGAAAGGGGAAATTCTTGCGATCTTCCTAGAGGAGGAGGGTTATGAGGTCGATGGAGTGAGGAAGGCGGAGCTGGCGGTTGCTGCGGGTGAGAGGGCAGCCTACTGTTGGGTTGAGCATCATGGTTTGCAGCTCTGGAGAGAAGCTTGTCTGGAGTACCGGGAGGCCTTTGAGGAGAGGGAAGATGGAGCTATGGTTGAACTTCTAGAAGGGCTGGAGGTGCAGGAATCAGGGGAAAGGGAACGAGCTGCTGAGCATGCATTGGACTTAGTGCAGGAGGAGTGGGATGCGGACTTGTAGAGGATGGAATATTCATTTAACATTATTACCTATGAACAGTACAATGAACATTTTCTCTTTGAATGTGAATGGGTTGCGGGGATCTGGACAGCGTAAGAACATTTTTACTTGGCTCAAGGGATTGGAGGCAGACCTATTTTTACTACAGGATGTGAGGTGTGAGGATGAAGATGATAGGATGGAGTGGACTAGAGAATGGGGTGGGGCAGTGGCTTGATTTGGGAAGGTAGTGATTCTAGTAAGGAAGGGTAGAGGGGACTTGGAGAGCATTAGGAGCTGGGGGGATTGACTGGTTTGGGGAGACTGGCAGAGGCCAGGGTGGGAGTTGGTGCGAGTTGGCTCTTGCTACTGCCCTGCAGTTAGGAGTGAGAGAATTGCGTGGATTGAGGAGCTGATGGAGGAGGGTACTCTCTTGGAGGAAGGGGTGGATGTTCTGGGGGGGGACTTTAATATGGTTTGGGATCAGCATCTGGACAGGACTGATGGAGGGAGGAGTGCTGGGGGGAGAAGTGGGGGGCTGGGGGTGTGGGAGGAGGTGGAGAGGTTGAGCTCATTAGGGGATATGGGCAGAATGCGATGGGTGATGCAAGGGTCTATATGCACTGGGTAAATGGCATAGGTACCAGGATTGACTGGATTCTGACAGCTGAGTGTTGGGGTTCCGATGTTTGGAAGTCATTAGAGGTGAAGTGGTGCCCATGGTCTGACCACTGGGGACTGTTGGGGCAGGGGCGGTTTGGGGGGAGTGGGGATGGACCCGGACATTGGCATCTTAACTCCTCCCTGCTGGCCGAGAAGGGGTTGTGGGACTTATGGGTGGAGGACATTCAGGAGAAGGTCACTGTGTGGCGGTATGAGGGGTTGTCTATAGATGTCCATTGGAAACATTTGAAAGAGGCTGCGAGGGTCTTTTGAAGAGGAGCTGGTAGGGAGGCTGGGAGGCAGAGGAGGGAGCACACTAGGTGTGCTTCCAACAGGCTGTTGAGACTGCAGTTGGATTGGGCAGATCTGCTCACTTCCGATGGAGTGGAGGAGTGGAGGTTGGAGAGGGTGAAATTGGAGATAGTGGAACTACAACAGGTGTTGCGAGATAAGGAGGAGACGTATATGCAAGGCATGGCTGCCAGGCTGTGGTGGCAGGGGCTTGAGGAGGGTGAGCAGCCTACTAGGTACTTGTCGAGACTCCTCAATACTAGGAGAGTGCGACATCGGTGGGATGGGGTCCTGGATGCCGATGGGGATATGGTGCATGGTATGCAATGAATTTTAGGAGTTTTGAAGGAGCGATGGCAGGATTTGTAGAGTGAGGAAGAAGGGGGTGCAGATGAGGAGGCAATTGCCAGTATACTAGAGGAGTGGGGGCTGCCACAGGTGGTGGATTTGGGTGACTTGATCTCACTGGTGCAAGGAGAGGAGATTCAGAGTATCCTTGCAGTGACTAAACTTAGTACATCACCAGGAGAGGATGGATTGCCATGGGACTTCTGGAAAAAGATGGTGAAGGTCCCTGGAGTTTTGGGTGAGATGACTGCCCTCTGTGACCATGTTATTTAGAGAGGTGAGTGGGTTGGAGAGCAGGACCTTGGGCTGGTGGCCCTATTGTATAAGGATAAGGGGAGAAGGGAGGACTGGAAGAATTGGAGGCTGATTATGCTCCTGGATATGGACAGGAAAATGGTGACTAAGGTGGTCATTGCTAGGCTGTGGAGGGTTGCCCAAGGGGTACTGGGTGAGGAGCAGCGGGGATTTGTTGGAGACAGGCTCATAAGAGATGGGACTGCTTGGGTTCATGGTGTCGTTGAAGGGGCTCGGGCCTGTGGTCTCAATGGAAGATTGGTTTTCCTGGACCAGAAGAAGGCATATGACTGGGTACAGCAGATTTGGCTGGGCAAGGTATTAGATCGAATTGGTGTTCCTTCGAGATTTTGGGCCTCTATATTGAGCCTGCTGGGGAGCAGTCGGGCAGCGTTGATGTGCAATGGACACCATGGTCTGGCATTTTCCTTGGGAAGAGAAGTCCCTCAGGGGGATCCATTGTCCCCTATTCTCTATGCCTTGTCGCTGGAGCCATTAATGGATCAGATTTGCCATAAGGTAGCAGGGCTCTCTATCTATGGTATAGGGTGGAAGGTGGGGGCCTTTGCTGATAACATAGTGGTTGGACTTGGGTCTGTGACAGATGTCAAGGTGCTTAAGGAGACAGTGGATTGGTATGAGGCTCACTCTGGGGTGAAGCTCAACTGGAATAAGTGTGAGATGATGGTGCTAGGGAATGGGCTAGTGGGTGGGGATGTCATTGGAACAATTGTCCCTACTGGTGAGGTGGTGTGGTATCTGGGCATCTTCCTCTCTGTGTATGGCTCCGTCCTGCCACAGGTGTGGTGGGAGAGCAGAGTGACCATGTGGGAGGAGGCCCTTCGAGGTTGGGGAGGCCGCCATATCTCTCTGGTGAGATGGGTGACAATACTGAATGTATATTAGTTCCCCAAGCTAGGTATGTGGCCTATCACCTGGACTTCCCAGCATGGGTGGTGAAGAGGCTGACGAAAGTGGCTAGAGATTGGATTTGGGCAGGGAGGAGGGCCCAGGTCAGTTGGGATACTTTGGTGATACCGGTGGTCAGGGGGGGTCTAGGCCTGGTGGATTTCCCCAAGTGGTTGCACTGCTTGCGAGCCTGGTGGTTGAAGAGAGCTGCTGAACTGCAGGGTGGGGGTTGGGTGCCTCTGCTGCAGAAGGTGTGGGAGATGAGATCCTCCCCTCGAGAGTCCTCTGGAGATCTGATCTCTATGGTGGGGCTGAATGGTGCTTGGCGGCTGAGATTCAAGGGCTTTTGGTGGGGAGTGGTAGAAGGAGTACACCGAATTGAACTGCGTTGGCAGGGCAATGAGGGGGAGATGATGTGGGGGCCTGGTATGTGGAGTTGGAATAGGCTGCTCCTGGGGGGTGCTCCACTTGCATCATTTGATATTGGGGATGGAGTGGAGTGTCAGCAGCATCTTGGCCTAGATCTTTGGCTGAGTGGCTGGCAGGCAGCAGGGATCGGCGAGGAGTGGGACTGGGCAGGTATCTGGTCTTGGAGTGCTGAGGTGCGACGGTGGCTTCTGCTTAAATACTGGGTGGTATGGTGGCGGTTTCTGCGGCAGAATGTCATGTTGAATTTCCATACTGGGCATCTGGTGGACGATGGCCGCTTTGAGTGTGAGGAGTGTTACAATGTAGGGCAGGCTGGAGGTCTGGTGCAGATGCCAGAACATTGGCTAGGAGAGTGTGAGGTATTGGGGGACTTTTGGATAGTAATTGGGAATAGACTGGGTATAGAACAGGGGCTGGTTAGTGTGGGGGGCCGCTGGGATGACTTGAAATCTCAACTAGTGGGGGGGGGTGGGTGATAGCTGGCTCACTGTAGGCTGGGTGTTGGCAGTGTGGGTCGGACTGGCGGGACATTGGCTCTTTGTATTTGAGGAGGGGAGGCAGATGGGACTGCAGGAGAAGGTGGTACAGTGGGAGGAGTTGTTGGGGGATTTGTTGACTGGATGGTGGGTTGGTTGAGGTCCACTGGGTGGGAGATAACGCAGTTTGGTAACAAGGATCTGTGAGCAGAGTAGTGGGAGGGTGGCAATAGTGTTAGACAAAGTGGTCTTTTACTGGGAAGAGATAGAGGGGGGGGGACCCCCTAGGGGGATCAGATAGGGGGTG
>RBNI01001584.1:0-21783 GCA_003990745.1 Jimgerdemannia flammicorona | reverse complement strand
GATTATGCTTCATCTGCAAGAAAGCAGGACATATCTCAGTCAAATATCCTGAGAAGAGAAACAGATCAGGTGAACCCAGTAACCAGAACATTACTGTCATCGGAGAAGGCCCAGGAAAGAAGAACCCTGAGAATGTCATCAAAGTACAGAAGATATGGTACAAGGCTACCATCCCCACTAAGGCCCACCCAACTGATGCTGGATATGATCTTTACAGCAGTCAAGACCTCACCATCCCACTAAGTACCAATGCTACAGTGTGAACAGGAATTGCAATGCAAGCTCCCAGAGGTACATATATTTGCCTTGCTGAGCGAAGCAGCCTAGCCAAAGAGTTCAACATTGGACTAGGAGGAGGAGTAGTTGACCAAGGATTTACTGGTGAAATCTGTGTCATCTTGTGAAATTTTGGAGACACATCATTTGAAGTCAAAGCAGGCCAAAGAATTGCCCAAGCAATCATTGAAGAAATCCATCAAGATCTCACTATTGAAGAAGTCTCTGAACTCTCCCAGACAGACTGTGGCAAGAAAGGGTTTGGATCTACCAACAAACCTCCCAGTCAAAAGGTCACTACCATGAAGGAAGATGATGAAAACTGGTACAAGAGAATTGCAGATGGTTATGTACCATGTGGACGATGCCCTCATTCCATTCGAATGTACTGCATGGAACATGTTGGTGAATGCCATGCATGCCTCTCCAAAGTTTTCAAAATTCAATCCGAGAAATGCCAAGCCCCACAGACTGAGGAATCCAAACAAGACAACCCTCCTTGTGAAGAATGGGGAGAAACTGACTTTGAGGAGACTGACAGCAATTGGGACAATAATGAGGATAAAGAACTCAACACCATCAAGAAGGAGGACAGTTGCATCAAGTTCACAGGCCAAGTCCATAGACAGAATGTCAATGTCTTGCTTGATAGTGGTGCTACTAGAAACTACATCAACACTAAGACTGCCAAGAGAATTGGAGTCCAAAGCAGACCAACTACTGAGAAAAGAAGTGTTACCTTCGGTGATGGAAAGACTGCACCATTGACTAAGATCTGTGAAGATCTCTTGCTCAAGATTGGCAAATATCAAGAGAAGTTGGACTTCAGCATTGTAGATCTTCCAGGACAGGACATCATCCTAGGAAAAGCATGGTTGATCCAACACAACCCAGATATCAACTGGAGAACCAATGAGGTTAACCTGACCCACGAAGGCAGAAAGATCACCCTGACACCCCAGGAAGGCACCAACCACCAAGGAATTGAAATCATCTCTGCCATTCAAATGAAGAGACTCTCTCGAAAAAAAGGAAACACCTACTTCATCTGTACAGTACAAGAAGTCACTGAAGCTACAAGTAGCCCAATTTCAACAGAAGCTTAAGAACTGTTTGAAGAATTCCAAACGTATTCAAAGACCCCCAAGGACTTCCACCCAAGCACCAAATCCAACATGGAATTGATCTTATTCCAGGATCAGAACCTCCATACAAGAGTATCTACCAACTGGCCCAACTCGAGCTCAAGACCCTCAAGGATGAATTGACCAAACTACTGGCCCAAGGATACATTAAATCAAGCCGCTCTCCATTTGGAGCCCCCATTCTATTTGTCAAGAAGAAAGATGGCTCTCTGCAAATATGTATTGACTACAGAGCCCTCAACAAGATCACTATCAAGAACTGGTATGCCTTGCCCAGGATTGATGAATTGCTACACTAAATCTTCAAGGCCAAGACCTTTTCTCTACTAGATTTGTGAAATGGCTACCACCAGATTCTTATTGATGAGAAGAACATTGAAAAGACAGCTTTCCAAACACGGTTTGGACACTACCAGTTCCGAGTCATGCCTTTTGGATTGACCAATGTACCAGCTACATTCCAGTATCTGATGAATGACATCTTTGGACCACTCCTCAACATCTGTGTCCTTGTGTATATTGATGATATACTAATCTACAGCGAGACAGTAGAGTTACACTACACCCACCTCAGATAAGTACTGACCCTCCTGCGAGAACACCAACTCTATGTGAAGATGAGCAAATGTAAGTTCTACCAAAACCAGATTGAATACCTAGGGCACATCATCTCTGCTGAAGGTATCAATGTAGACCCCCGAAAGGTATCAGCCCTCAAGGATATCCCTATCCCTACTACCCTCAAGCTACTCCAGTGCTTTCTGGGTATTGCCAGTTATTACTGAAGGTTTATCCAAGGATACTCTGCTATTGCAGCCCCACTGACTAGCCTGGCCTGCAAAGGAGTGAATATCAAAGCTGAATGGACCCCTGAATACACCCTGGCTATAGACCACCTCAAGAGACTCCTTACTGAGGCCCCAGTGCTGATTGCACCTGACCCTACCAGACCATTCACTCTAACTACAGATGCCTCCGATATTGCTATTGAAGCAGTACTCAGCCAAGAAGACTGCCCAGTGGCCTACCTTTCCCAGAAGCTCAAGCCAGCTGAGACTCAGTATACCACCCATGAGAAGGAACTCCTGGCTATTGTCACTGCACTTCAGAAATGGTGCCATTTCCTCCTAGAATAGCCATTTGTGGCCTATACTGACCACCATGCACTGTGGTATATTCACACACAGCCTATGCTGACCCACAGACAAGCCCGCTAGATGGAAATCATTGCCAACTTTGATATGGAAATCAAGTATATCCCAGGCAAAACCAACCATGTGGCTGATGGTTTCTCTAGGTACATGGAAGATGAACTTGTCTTTATGGTCGAAGTAATTGGTGACCTCACTCAGATGATCAAGGATGGCTACCAGCAAGACAGCCCCCTGATGAATTTCCTTCAATTCTGCCAAGACCCAGAGGCCAAGGTCCCAGAACCCATAAGGCAAATGGCCAAGAGATTCACCTACTGTGATGGACTTATCTACAGAGACCATGATAGAGTGGTTGTACCCAATAATGATACTCTGCGACTCAAGATCATGCAGGAACTCCATGATACTCCTGCAGCAGGACACTTTGGTTTTGAAAAAACCTACAACCTCCTCTTGAGAGAGTTCTATTGACCAAAGATGACCAAGGATATCAAAGACTTTGTGGCCTCATGCGAGATGTGCCAAAGATTCAAAAGTGGTAACAAGCTACCAGCAGGACTCCTGCAACCCTTACCTATTCCGAGTCACAACTGGGACCAGATTATAATGGACTTCATTGTCCAACTCCCCAAGACCAAGGCAGGATGGGATGCCATAGTGGTATTCATGGACCACCTAAGTAAACAAGCCCATTTTGCACCCACCAAGACCACTGCTACAGTACTAGAGATTGCTGAGATATTTCTCAACCAAGTATTCAGGCTATATGGCATGCCTAGCACCATTGTATCTGACCGAGATGCCAAGTTCACAAGCAACTTCTGGAAGGCATTCTTCTCCCTCCATGGAACTAAGCTGAAGTTCTCTACTGCCTACCATCCTCAGACTGACAGTCAAACTGAGCAAACCAACAGGACTCTCAAACAGATGCTTAGCATCTTCTGCTGTTATAAGCAAAATGATTGAGACAAGTACCTAGCCCATGCCGAGTTTGCCTACAATAACAGTCAGCAAACCTCCACAAAGAAGACTCCATTTTTCCTGAACCACGGTCAACACCCAAGGACCCCAAGTACCACTGCGAAATCAGCAGTCCCAGCAGCCCAAGACCTGGCCGAGACCATTTCTGATCTTACCCGAATGACAAGAGATGCTCTCATAGAAGTACAAGACTATCAGACCAAGTATGCGAACTTGAAGTGAAGAGAAGTCTCCTACAATATTGGTGACATAGTCATGCTTAGAACAGACCATCTCCACCCAGACACCCTGACACAACAACCAGCCAAGAAACTCTGTGCTAGAAGAATTGGACCATACAAGATCATGGAAAAAATCAGCGAAGTCAACTACAAGTTGCAACTTCCCCACAATATCCAAGTACACCCAGTATTCCATATCAGCCAATTGGTGGACTACCATGAAAACCCATTCCCCGAGCGTACAGTTCCTCCACCACCCCCAATTAGGATCAATGATCATAAGGAATTCAAAATTGAGGAAGTACTTGACCACAAGGTCCGCAAATATCCCAAAACAGTCAAGCACCTTTTTCTGATCAAGTGGAAGGGTTACCCCACCCATGACGCCACCTGGAAAAAAGAAGAAGCCCTGAAGAATGCATGTGAAGCCCTCCAGGACTACATGGAAACACTCACCCCCCAGCAAAGGAAGGAACTACAGCTCTAAGTATAGGAGTATACAGCGAGCAAGAAGGATACTATATATTTTTATCTGGAAACATATAATACCAAACATTGTGGAGAAAGGAATACTATGGATAACCAACAAAAAGATACCCAGGTAAAAGAACAATCTAGTACAGTATAGCAAAATGTATTTGAACAACTCCAGTTCACGCCATCTGTGTTATCTCCGCTGGATGACAATGGATGCTTCATGTGAAACTTAGGAAAGCCGACAATGTCGAAACCAGTCTAAGTCCATCCACATGATAGATATTATTACTAGGAATTGCCTCAGATTACAAGAAAAGTCTATTTCTGAGAGGTTTGAACCCCCAGCCGCGACAATGGGAGCCCTCGCCCTAGACAAGGATGGCCAGTCCTCGCAAATGCACCAACCAGACAAAAAAAAAGTGGACCAAGACCTGTTAACCCCGTGTAACCACAACTATAAGTGACGAGATCTTTGAAATCGGAATTTTCTCATGTGACCAGCACATGTTCCGCTTACAGCACAGGTCATACATTTTGCCAGAAAGCATGACCAAAGGAAGGTCACATCAGATGGGCGAATAAGTATAAATACCCAAGGTAAGAATACCCCACAACTCTCATCCCCTCTTTCCTCACAAAGAAAAGACAAGACAAGACAAGAATGCCTGCCACTTGCCGCCAAACTGCCCGCCATAGCCAGCCCCTCCCAAGCCAGGTTGACTGCCTCTTTGGACACATCCAGGTTGCCATCCAAGGAAGGAATCGCTGCTCAGAGGCCCTTAATCTCTCCAGCCAGGACCTAGGACAGTATGTCCTTGACCGCCGTGAACTTATCGAAAGGGCCTATCTTGCTACCAGCCATCTAGAAATCTGGCATGAATATGAAATCGGGCACCAGCTCCTGCAACATACGAACGGCCTACCCATGGACCAGGTCTCTGACTGGACTCACTTAGACAGGCACAAGCAAAGACTTGCCAAGAAGGTCCACCAAATCATGTGCCATGTACCCTTCGTGATCTCTAACCTCAACTACATACAACTGAAAGACTTCCAGAACCTCTCTTTCCCTGAGGTCAACGAACTAGAGATCAAGGTAGCCCAAGAAGCCAACTCCTGGATTACCCTCAAGTCTACTGACTGCGAACCCTACTGGAGCCCCCTCCTGAATGACAACCCTGACTAATGGCTCCAAGGTCTCTCTGACCTCTTTGAAGGACTGCCCATCTGAATGGATATTCCCAGGCATGAAGACCAAGAGCCCTACTTGGATGGCCCCAACCACATCAGATGGAGAACTCCTACACCAGCACCTATTCCAATGCAGGAACCATTTGCAGACCTCATTGACTTCTCCATCCTGGTCAGTGAGCCATCTGCAACCACCACTCCTCCTGTCCCTAAAGAAGATGGTAATAACCTTGAGGAGGATTTCCCACCTTTCTCTCCCCTGGTTCTCAATTTCTCAATCAATGAGGATATTAATTTCTAAGGAGGGAAGGATGTAATAGAACAAGCGAACAGATGGGATGTGATGAACGATCACATAATCCTGCGATGACGTCATCATATGATTGAGCGCGGCATATGAATAATGAGTAACGAACAATGCAAACAAACAATATGGAAAATGATATTTAGCTTACCCTTGATAACCGGCGCTGCAGCAATAGTTGCCACAGCTGCTGATCATTGCCTAGTAATTGAGGTCCTGATCACAAAGATATTCTTTACTAAAAACCACCTAACAAAGGTCGCGATCACAAACCTCATTATAGTTACCAAATTAGTCACTCATACTTAGTCAGAAATCGCAGACTAACTTGTATAAATACCCCCCAGTTTCCATCCAAAATAAAGCAGTTTTAGTTCAGTTCTTGATACAAGAATCAAGTCCCCCCCACACACACACATTCCCCTGAGTCTTAGTAATGACATCTAAGTGACTCTAGTGTTTCTGACTAAACTCCAGAAGCCTAGCTAACTTCTGCCAGAACTGAGACCAGTATATAAATCCCCAAAGACTTAAGTAAACCCATTGAACCTAAATTCCAAGGCGAATTCAGTCTGTGCACAGCAAAGAACAAGACCCTCAAAATAGGGCACACAAGAGAAAGATCTTTGAAAGATAAGGCACACAAGAAAGACCTTTGAAAGATAAGGCACTGCCACTATAACTACTTAAAGCAAGCACTTCCTCAACTAAAGGCTTCTTGGTACACATTGTGTACTAAGTCCCTAAGTAATAGTCCACTTCTCTAATTATCCAAAGGATAAGAGAGGGATAGAAGTGAGAGTTATTACACTATATATCTAAGTAGTTTTCAATGACATTACTATCAATAATATCATCTCTAATAAAGTAGTCATCTAGGAAGAGTGGTTCTTGGATTACTTCTCCTTGTTTGCTCAGATAATAATATATTGAGATCATATCACTATCCTACAGAATAGTATTATCTATCTCATATACTAGGTATGGAGTTGGTGGGCAAAGAAGAGGTGTATTATCTTCACTTTCATTAGATTTACTATCTGCATACCTTCTGTAGGTAATAGTACTATAAGTTGCAGGTTTATAGTATACTGGTAGCTGTGGCTCATTTTATTTATACTTGGGAGGTGAGATTATTAGTCCAATCTCAAGAGTTGTCTGGAGATACAGGTTGTGATCTCTGATCTCTTCATTGTAGTTGAAGTAATCAGGTGTGAATACAGATTAGTACTCATATCAGTAATCATTATTCCAATAGGTCTTGTAAGTAGTTATGAACTATTATAAGTTTATTGACAAGATTGACAGAGTGATCAGGGCTAACAGAGATCCTTGGCTGGAGGTCATATTAGTATTAGAGGGATTGTTATCTTCTACTTTATTATTATCAAACTGGATTATATCATAGACATCCTTTATGATATATCTAACTTAAAGCATTTGCAGAATATAGTCATCAGGGTATAGAAAGGTTCTGTCTATAGTTTAAATATACTCAATATACTTATAGTTGAGTTTCTATATCATGTTATTGATTTGGCCATAAGATAGAGTGGTAATTATTTCAGTAGTAGTAACTTAAAGATAGAGAATAAAGATACTGTACTCATAAAAGAGTTTTCAGTATTTGTAGATAATGAGTTTCTAGTATTAGAATATCTGAATAATGTCTGTATTATGGTAGTATTTGACTATATCTTCTAGGAGGTGGCTAATCTGGTAGTAGCTTGAGATTTATCCAATTTGGTAGACTTTACTAAATATATTCAGAGTATTCTATCAGGCTTCTATGAAGTAGAGAGATGTCAGACTATGGATATTTATGAGGGGTAGGAGAGATGTGGCTTGGTTGATAATGACATTCCAAATATCAGCACAGATGTGGTTGTAGATCTCAGTAGTCATATTTGTATATGTTTAAGAGTTATAGTTGTTTGTTTAATTTGTTGTAGTTCTCTGTTTCAACTTATCTGAGTACTTAGTATATATGTATTTAGTCCTAATTGGTAAGGTTCTGTTTGTGTAAATCTTATGTTCTGTGACTTCAAGTTGACTCAGCTTTGTACTCTATGACTTTAGTTTGACTCAGCTTCATGATCTTGTATATGATTTCCAGATTTGTTCTAAGGATAACATGTGATTTTGGTGGCTTGGAGATTATATGCTTACAAAAATGAATATTATTAGACTTTTAACCATCCAAATGATATGTATAATGATACTAGACCAAAATTAGAAGACCTCAATAAGGACATCAAAAGCTAAAAAGGGGAGAGTTGTAAGTATACAACCTCTAAGCCACCAAAATCACATATTATTTTCAGAAATCATATGCAAGATCATGAAGCTGAGTTAAACCAAAGTTACAGAATATAAGATTTACACAAATGGAATCTTATCAATTAGGACTGAATATATATATACTAAGCACTCAGATATTGAAATAGAGAACTATAACAAACTAAATAAACAACTACAACTCTTGAATATATATACAAATATGACCACTAAGATCTACAACCACATCTATACTGACATCTAGAATGTCATTATCAACTGAGCCATATCTTCTCTACCTCTTATAAATATCTATAGTCTAGTATCTCTTTACTTTATAGAAGTCTGATGGAATGCCCTGAATATACTCAGTAAAGCCTACTGAATTGGACAAATCTCAAGCTACTATCAGATTGGCCACCTCCTAGAAGATATGGTCAAATACCACTATAATATGAATATTACCCAGATATTTCAATATCAGAAGCTCATCATCTGTAAACACCAAGAACTCTTTTATGAGTACAGTATCTTTATTCTCTACTTCTAAGTTACTACTACTGAAATGGTTACCACTCTGTCTTATGGCCAAATCAATGATATGATATAAGAACTTAACCATAAGTATATCAAGTATGTCTAGACTACAGACAGAACCTTCCTGCACTCCAATGACCACATCCTGCAAATGTCCTAAGTTGGATATACTATGAAGGATATCTATGATATAATCTAGTTCAATAACAATAAAGCAGAAGATAATAATCCCTCTGATACTGACATGACCTCTAGCCAAGAATTTCTACCAGCTCTGATTACTCTGCCAACCTTGCTAATAAACTTACAATAGTTTATAATCACCTATAAGACCTATTGGGATAATGACTACTGGTATGAGTACTAATCTATATTTATATCTAATTACTTCAATTATAATGAAGAGACTAGAGAATATAACCTGTATCTCTAGATATAATGATTCTAGTTTCTTTAAGAGGAAGTGGCTAAATCTGAAAGTTCTAGTTAGTCTAAAGTAACTTGAAGAGATACTTAAAGGTTCAAGTATTCTTGAAGAATTTCTAGGAGAAAATATTCTGAGCTTTATTTAGGTAGAGAATAAGGATATTTATATATGATCTGAAAGAAAGATCTGAAAGGATCTTGAAAAGAAAGAGAAATGCCAAGAAATAGGTTCTTAGCAAAGCTGACTAATACTATTCTACAATGTTTCAAAAGGTTCCATGACTAGCTAAGACAAGATACTTAGCACCAAGGAAAGACAAGAATATTCTAGTAGTGTCTGAGAACTAAGAGAAGGTTTCTAAGCAAGTAAAAGGTAACAAAATATAGTAGAATGTTTAAGAAATAACAACTAAAAGACATAAAAATGTACTAAGACTAAATATGACTGTAAAATTATTACATTCCTCCCTCCTTAAGAACCAACATCCTCATTGAGTTCTTAGGTAATATAAGACTAGATATACTTAACCAAAATTTCTCAAACTTGAATTGGTACATTGATGGAAATTGGCTATCCTCATATGGCAAAGGGTCTATTATCAGACTAACTAACTGAGAGGGATTCAAACCCAGCTAGTAGCTTCATTTTGGTGGACTTCTTGTTTATTAAATGTTCTACTAGTTCTAGGGTCCCAAAGTAAACTTCTGATATATAAGGCACTGGTCATTGCTATAGGTCATCGATAATCCAAGAAAGTCACTATAGGGATTAGACAATGTGTTTTACCTTAAAGTCTTGAACTAGATCTTGAGAGTTCTTGAGGTTGACCTGTGGTTTCTAGGTAGTATCATATTTAGGATAACCCATCTACTTGACTAGGTATTCAGGACAGCAGTAGCAGATTCATTTGTAAAGACTTTTCTCAGCTTCGTACTTGATATAGTCTTCAATAATTACAGGGGCAAAAGGCTTAGAAATTTGACCAGGGTAGAGTGGTGACTGATTCCAGGTCTTGAGGTATGATACATAAAAGACTGGGTGTACTCTTATGGTTTCAGGTAGCTTGAGGCAGTAGGAGGATATAGAGATTTATTCAGTGATCTCGAAAGGTCCAATATACTTAGGTTGGAACTTATTCAAAGGATGATTGACTTGAGATTGTATCTTGAGGTTCTTGGTAGACAGTAGGACTTGATCTCCAACAGTATAAGTGACATTATGGCATTTCTTGACAGCATACTTAGCTTGATGCTGTTGAGCCTTCTGAAGATTCATGGTAACAATCTTGAGTAGTTTGTCCATTTTGTCTGTAAGGTTCTTAGTGGTTGGGACTTGTATTTGACTGGTTTTCTTAAAAGAGAATAGACTTACAGAGGTCTTGGAATCTTGACCATAGAGTAACTGAAAAGGGAAAAGACCAGTAGATGATTAGATGGCATTGTTGTATGCAAACTCTGCATAAGTCAGGTAGATGTCCCAATTATCTTGCTCATAAGAAATATAGTTTCTAAGCATTTGTTCTAGAGTTCTGTTCATGTACTCAGTTTGTCCATTAGTTTGTAGGTAAAAGGCAGTAAATATAGCCAATTGAGTTCCCAGAGTCTTGAAGAGGATTTATCAGAAGTGACTAGTGAACTTGAGATCATGTTCACTAATAATTACTTAGAGTAGATCATAGTAATGGAAGATGAACTTGAAGAAGATTCTTATAATCTCGGGTGTGGTAATATTGATAGTAGTTGGTTCAGCAATCATAGTCTTAGTCAGGTGGTCAACAAATATGATGATAGCATCAGCACCAGATTGAGTTCATAGTAGTTGAGTTACAAAGTCTATGGTGACTTACTCGAACTTCTTGATAGGAATTGGTAGTGGTTGTAGCAAACTGGCAGGTGCTTAGTTGATAGACTTATTGCACTAATATAGATCACAGCTAACAATGTAGTTCTTGATTTCCTTGACCATGTTTGGCCAATAGTAGTAGTATTGGATATTCTTGACAGTCTTCTCAATTCCCAGATGACCAGTGAGAGGGGAGTCATGGTGTTCTTACAGAACCTTATAGCATAGGTTCATGTTTCCAGATAGATAGACTTAGTCTTGATGATAGATCAGATTGTTCTCAACAGTATATATTCTTGAGTTCATTTGAGAAAACTCTAGTAATAACTGTGTCTTCTTTGTAAACTTGCCTGATTTGGTCTAGGAATTCTGATACCAAGGTGACTTGTATAATTGTAACAAGGTCTGGATATCTTAATAAGGCATCTGGTACTACAAGTATCTTGCTGGGCTTGTAGATGATTGTCAGATTGAAGGTTTGAAGCTTGAGGCTCCACTTGGCTTGTAGATATAACAGAGTAGGTTGGGTGTTGATGTATTTAAGAGATTGATGATCAGTAATAACATCAAACTCAATACCTTCTAGATAGTATCACTAGTGGTCTAGTGCATGTATTATTGCTAATAGTTCTTTCTTATGACTAACTAGCTTTTGTTTAGCTAGGGCCAGCTTGCAGGACTCAAAAGTAATAGAGTAATGTCCTTTGCCATCATCTTGTAATAGGACTGCTCCAATGGTAAAATTCGATACATTAGTAGTGACTGTGAATTTTAGACCTTGATCTGCATTATGCAGGACTAGAGCATGGGTCAGACAGTTCTTGAGTTCTTGAAAGGCTTGTTGACAGAAGAGGTCCCAGGTGTAGGGTATATAGTGGTCTGAGTGTGGGGCCTTTCTCATGAGGTTAGTTAGTGGCTCAGCAATACCAGAGAAGTTTCTGACAAAGCAGCAGTAATAGTCAGCTAGACTAAGGAAGGATCTGAGTTCTGTAAGATTTAACAGAATGGTCCATTCTTCAATTACTTCTATCTTATGTGGGTCTACTTGAATTTCTTGTACAGAGACAATATGGCCAAGGTATTTGACTTATTCCTTGAAGAATTCATACTTCTTGAGCATGGCATAAAGCTTGTGTTTTCACAGGATCTCCAGGACTATTCAAATATATTTGAGGTATTCTTTTTTAGTTGCACTAAAGATCAGGATATCATCAAGATATATCAACAGGAAAATAAATAGTTAGTCTTTGAATATCTTGTTCATCAGGGTCTGGAATGTGGCAGATATATTGATAAGACCAAATACTAAGACCAGGAATTCATAGAGTCCAAAGGGGGTCATAAATGCAGTCTTGGAAATGTCTTCTGGCTTGATTCAAATCTGGTGGTATCCTGACATAAGGTCTAACTTAGTGAAATACTTGGCATTCTTGAGAGCATTAAAGATTTGATCAATCAAGGGTAGTGGATAGCAGTTCTTGATAGTGAGTTTGTTGAGTATACAATAGTCTATACACATTTATAGGATACTATTTTTCTTCTTGACAAATAAGACTGGTGAGCCATAAGGATATTTGCTTGGCTAGATGACTCCTCATATAAGTAGTTCTTCTAGTTCCTTCTTAACTGCTTCAATTTTAAGTAGTGACATGTAGTATATATATTTCTTAGGTAGTACAGCTCCTGGGGTCAGTTTGATTTCATGATCAACTTTGTATATAGGTGGTAGACCAGGTAGCTTATCTGGAAAGACATCCTTGAATTCTTCTAGCAGTAGTTTGATACTTTCATTGACTAATAGTCTCTTGTCTTATTTCTTAGGGTAGATCATTAGAATAAAGATATACATTGTCTTCTTGAGTGCTTTCTTATACTGTATAGTTACCAGTATTGTAATCTGGGTCTTGCTCATAGTCTTGTCTGTCTTGATTATAATATTGACTCCATCTTGAAGTAGAGTAACTTTATTCTTACATCAATCAATATCTGGGTTGTGTTTTATAAGCCAGAGTTTTCCTAAGATCAGGTTATAATCTCTTAGTAGTGCAATCTCAAAATCTACTCATTCCCAATATTTCTGGATCTTTATGGACAGTTTGGCAGCAATTGACTCAATGGGGTACAGAGTACCATCTGCAGTAACTATACTATTGTTTTTGGGTGCAGACTTAGTGAGGATCTTGAGACTTTCAATAAGATTCTGATTAATGAAGTTCTTTGCAGCTCTGCTGTCTATAAGTACTTGAACTTCTTTTCCTTTAATTAGGCCTTTGAAAATGAGCATAGCTTGAGCTTGATTTTCATTAAGACTTGCTGCTTGATTAGTGCTGCCAAAACCCTTTTGATCTCATTTGGTTTCAGGGAGTTCTTGGACTTCTGTAATCTTGAGTTGACTGGCTTTTTCCAGGATCATTTGTATGACTCAGTCTCCTTCTTTAACTATATAGTCTTGATCCTTCTGGTTGACAAGCAAGACTTGAACTTGACCTTGAAAGTCTGGGTCAATAATATCAGTACCTACATCTAAATAATATTTGACACTGAGTCCTGATCATAGTATAATTCTAGCATAATGTCCTTTAGAACATTGGACTACAATTCCAGTAGGCACTAGAGTGTGGCTCTTGACTGGAATAGTGACTTATTTGACTGAGTATAGGTCAAGATCAATGACTCCTTCTATTTGATATTAAGGAACCTGAGCCTTTGGATAGAGCTTCTTGACCTTGAGCTCAAGTTGACTGGTAGTGGGATTGACAGGTGTATCCTTGGATAATATGGTGACTGATCTTGAGAGTTTGCTAGTTCTCCTAGGATATTTGGTTGCAATGTATCCTATTTGGTGATAGAAGAAACAGGCTCCAGATTTCTTCAGATGGTCCTTTTCTTCAGGGGTGAACTTGGTGTTCTTTTTGTTTATAATGTCTAAGTCCATTGGTACTGGGCCAACTATCCTTGATTGGTTTCTGTAGTGGTTCTCAAAGTGGTTCTTCTTGTGACATTCTGGTTCAAAGCAATTACCAAAGGTGATGATATTGAATCTATTGGTAATTCTCATAGCTTCATTAAGAGTTTTGGGCTCTTCTAGCTCAACCTTAACTTGTGTGTTTCCTTTCAGATCTCAGATATAGCAGTCTATCTTTTTATCCTTAGATACTACTGGTAGTTCAAGTAAGATTGACAAGAATTGTATATTATAACTTTATATAGACTTGAGTTGCTTGATGTTTGCTAGCTTGTCTCTGGCTAGCTTGGTGGCATTAGCAGGCTTGAACTGCTTGTAAAGGACTTTCTTGAAAGCTTCCCAATCTCTGATTCATGCATATGAGTATATAGATGTAACTATGATATGATTGTACCACCAGATGGCTGTATTTCCTCAGAGGAGTGTGACAGAAAATTAGACTTATATATCATCTTCCATTCTTATGAGTTCAAAGTATTGGTCTAATTGGAAGGTCCATATATCTGTAGATAGTTCTCCTTGATAGCTATTGAAGGTATCTGGCTTGAGTAGCTTGAAACTGACTGGTGCTACAGTAGGATGTGATATTCCCATAGTTTGTATTTTCTGCTATTTTAGTTGTACTTGTAGTTCTTGAATTTGGTGAGCCATAGCATTGATCATATCTTTTATATTGAGCTATAATTCTCCTGCTTCTTCTATAGCAGAGGGGTCTGGCTGGTAGACTAATTCTTCACAGCTCATTTAGGGTTTGTGTAACTAGTTGTGACTAGTTTCCAAATTCATGTGAGGTTCTTAATAAGGCAAGATATAACCACCCACTACTATCAAGTATAACAGTTCTAGTTTCTTTAAGAGGAAGCAGCTAAATTTGGAAGTTCTAGTTGGCCTAAAGTAGCTCAAAGAGATACTTAAAGGTTCAAGTATTCTTGAAGGATTTCTGGGAGAAAATATTCTAAGCTTTATTCAGGCAGAGAACAAGAATATTTATATATGATCTGAAAGAAAGATCTGGAAGGATCTTGGAAAGAAAGAGAAATGCCAAGAAATGAGTTCTTAGCAAAGCTGACTAATACTATTCTACAATGTTCTGAAAGGTTCCATGACTAGCTAAGACAAGATACTTGGTACTAAGAAAAGACAAGAATATTCTAGTGGTGTCTGGGCACTGAGAGAAGGTTTTTAAGTAAGTAAAAGGTGATAGAACATAGTAGAATATTCAAGAAATGACAAGAAAAGACTAACTAAAAGACACAAAAATATACTAAGACTAAATATGACTGTGAAATTATTACACTAGACAACTCTTGAGATCGAACCAACAACCTTATCTCCCAAGTACAAACAAAATAAGTCACAGCTATCAGCATACTACAACTCTACAACTCATAGTACTGTTATCTATAGAAGGTATATAGATAGTGAATCTAATGAAAGTAAAGATGATGCTTCTCTCCTTCACCTACCAACTCTATACTCAGTATATAAGACAGATGATACTATCTTATAGAATAGTAATATGGTTCCAATATATTATTATCTGAGTAAATAGAGAGAAGTAATCCAAGAACCACTCTTTCTAGATGACTACTTCATCAGAGATGATGTTATTGATGGTGATATCATTGAAGACTATCTAGACAGTATCTAAATTTATAGATAGCTTAGCAGTCATTAGTATATATAGTTAGATTAGCCTTATATAATATAACTGCATACTGACTTAGCAGTCAGATGATCTCTTGATATGTTAGTTCACATTTATACTATATGACTATATTCTAACTCAGCAAGATACTAAGTATTATATCTATATTTAGTATAGTTCAGATCACCTCTCATTAGTATAAATACCCTCTTCTCCAGACTATAAAAACTCAGACTTAAATAATTTGAATATACAAGAACTCCTGAACACTTCTTCACATTATCTCTTTATATAACTACTTTTAGTATAGTAATATCATGAATAGTGAATAAACTTATTTAATAATCTATAAATTACTTTTAAGTAAATCTGTGTTCTGTTAGGTCTCACTTCTAACCATATTACAAAATTTCCTAATTAGGTATTGTCTACAGTAATATGCCAATTCAACTAAGCTGGTCTTAGTTTTTTGAACTTTCTAAAATATGGAAAATTCTAAATATCTAGAATAAGTTCAAAAAAGGACTTTGGTTGAGACATCAATCTGATCTTGAAATCAATAAGTATAGAGAATATACTCTATATAAAATTGATCTTAACCTTAAGAAAATAGTCTTCCAGAATATTTAGAACTTTCAGAATATCCAGAACTTCCAAAAAACCCTTCTAAAACTATATAATAGTACTATACATTAATATACTTTTTTTAGAGTAATATATAGAGTTCTTTGCTATACATAGCAATTATAGATTAGTTGTCCTAATAGATAAGTATAGAGTTTTATTCCTGATCAAGGTCTAGCTTCTTTAATAATTGATATAGCTAAATAGCTTTCTTTATTATAATAGATAATGCTTAGTACTTTGTTTGTATAGATGATATTACTACTAAATTCTGCTTATATGTTTATTATGAAATAACTTTTTTATTATTTAACTGAAAGAAATACTCAGTAGTAAATTAATGATCATCTATATAAGTCTCTAATTTAATTAACATTATATGTGCTAAATAGTTATATACTATTCTTATTATTATTATTATTACTATTACTCTTACTCAATCTACAAAGAATAAGTATATAGTATATATATCATTTTTTTAATATATCTGAAAATTCTCTTAATAATATTCTAATATAAATTATTATAGTATTATGAGTACTATACTATCTTATTTATAGTATATAAAATATTAGATCTTATTTTTAGGATAAGATATATGAGAGAACTAACTACTTGTTAATAGGGAATGTTATTATTATTATCATTTACTTTAAACTTCTTTAACTTTATAGATATGTCTATAGGAGTATTGATAGACTTGTATTCACTCATACTAAATTATTCTAAGATAACTTAAATATAAGCTAACTATGAGAGATGTATAGTATATATACTTCTATTATATATAATAAATATCTCTAAAAGAAAGGATATATCACTTATATCAGTTATCTTAAATTTCTTATATAGGACTTCTTTAACTCTATTAAGTTTATTCTTTATTATAATAATAATTATATTATTAATCTAAATACTAATAAAAGCTACTCTATTAGTATAGTATTGAATATATATATAATTATCTTCTTTGCAATATATGAAGCTATTGTCAAAGAGATATTTATCAATTTTTCTATTCTATAAATAGACTACTTGTTTAATATTATATTCTTTTATATAGTTTATATACTAGATCATTCTGGCTATCATATTCTTATAGCTGGTAAATATATAACTCTATATCTATATTGCTATTAAGAAAAGCTGTCTTTACATCCATCTGATAGATTTCCAGATTGTGTATAGTATCAATTACAAGAAGTATTTTCAGTGAAATAAGCTTAAATACTGATAAAAATATCTTATCATAGTTAATATTATAATCTTATAAATAACTCTTAGTAATGAAGTATACTTTGTATTACTCTATACTTCTATTATTCTTATACTTGATCTTGTATATCCATTGTGATCCTATGGCTTATCAATTGCTCAGAAGAGATATCAGATCTTATATAATATTCTCAATAGTGAATTATATTCTTTATCTATAGCTTACTTCTATTTCTTATTGTCAGGGAAAGTTATCACTTTGTTATACATATTGGCTTACCAGAAGTTGCAATAAATGTACATTCATATATCTCAGCATAGCTCACATGGTCTTTATATTGAGATATCTTTGACATATCTCTTTTTTTTTTTTTTTTTTTTATAGTCACTTGGACTCCATACCTTTATTAATACCTTTGACATATCTCAATAACTCTCTAAATTAAAATGAATCTTATTTCTAAACTTATACTTTGGCTTTTTCTTATCCTTAAGCTCTAAAATACAAATCTACATACTTAATTATAATCACTTATTGTAAAATCTGATCTGATATAATGAAATTCTGATATAAACAGTACATTTTCATCTGTTTATTTTCCAAGAAATATATGTACCGTGCACAGCATCTGATTTTCACTCCAAAAAATACCTCGTGACTAACTCGGACTACTAATAGCTCGGATCACGTCACGAAATTCGCACGCACAGTTCTATTTTTCCTTCGACAAAGCCAACATCACAACCACATGTCTAACGTCCTCGTTTATGGCGGTGCGGGCGCCCTTGGCGCCGCTGTCGTTTCGTTCTTCAAAAAGAGCGGCTGGGTGAGTCCCTCCGTTTGTTATGGAGCTTTGAGCCTAGGTGTTCTTGAAGGATTTCTGGAAGAAATATTCTGAGCTTTATTCAAGCAGTCAGAGGGGATATTTATATAAAATCTGAAAGAAAGATCTGGAAGGATCTTAGAAAAGAAAAGCCAAGAAAGTGGTCTTGGTAAAAGATGACTAATAAAGTTTGACACTCTTCTTCTCAATCCATTCATTCCACTCACTCGCATATGTATGTAGGTTGTTACAAGCGTTGACATCCGTGGCAACGAGGACGCCCACCACAACGTGCTGATCGGGATCGAGGATGGCGTCGCACTGCAAGCCAAGACCGTATTAGAAGGTATGAGCAGCGTGCTCAAGGGCGGAAAAGTAGACGCGCTGCTGTGCGTAGCAGGTGGCTGGGCTGGTGGAAATGCCAAGAGCAACGGTATGTATTGGTTGTTTGGGGTAGCGGGGCAGGGTTTTTTGATGGGTGGTGGCATATGTGCGACGCGTATGGCTGGTTTTTGTGAAGGAGAAACAAGGAGTGGGTTTATTGCTTGGTCGTGAATCTTGTTAACCGTGAGTTTTATAGATTTTTTGGCCAACGCCGAGCTGATGTGGAAGCAATCCGTCAACTCCTCGCTCGTGGCCTCGCACATCGCTGCTCACCACCTCAAGGAGTAAGGCTTGTTTTGTTTTTGTTTTTTGTAATCAAATATATTCCCGCGTATCCACTCATGGCCCTCTCGTTGCGTCTTCCAGAAACGGCCTTTTGACACTTACCGGTGCCCTCGCGGCCACTGGCCCCACCCCTGGTGCGTACACTCGCCTGATTTATGAATAGGATTGCCCAACGTATTAGGATACGTCGATGGCACAAGTAGAAAATGCTGACCCCTACGTTTGAATGTATGTCTCTCAGGGATGATTGGCTACGGCATCGCCAAGGCTGCCGTCCACCACCTCGTCCAAGACCTCGCGGCTCCTGGTTCTGGTCTTCCTGAGAACGCAATCGTCAACGCCATCTGCCCGTGAGTTTGCCATACAAGCATTTTTTGTAACGAGCATAGAAAGCAGGTACCGAGATGGCCAGGTCGTGCGATAGAAAGGGGTCTTGATTCGAGATTGACTGTGTTGAGTTTATGTCTTCTTTCTGATTCAGAGTGACGCTTGATACGCCCATGAACCGCAAGTGGATGGCGGCGGGCGCGGATCTGTCCAAGTGGACGCCATTGGACGTCGTAGCCAAGTAAGGGACTCGATTATCAACGCTACGTGGTTGTCGTGTTGCCTTTACAAATATTAACGAGCATATTCCGCGGACAATCCCTTTAGGCGCCTGCACGAGTGGGCGACACGAGCGGTTGTGGCGACGAGAGGCAAGCTTGTGGAGGTAGCGACGTCGGAGGGAGTGACGACATTCCGCGAGCTGTAACGAATCACGTGTCTTTCGTGACGATGTTTCTGATATAATGAGATAATAAACCGACCTTCAAATGAAGGTTCCATTGACCAACTAGCTGCAAAAGCCTTGGACATGTTCCCCCTGAAGCCTCTGCAGAGCACATCACCTCACAATTCCTCTGTTCATACCAAGCCACCGCCTCCTCCACCGCCTCTACCACCGCGATGGAATACTTCAGGTTCGCTTGCAAGCCCAACGGCTACAGATTCAGCTCGGACACGAGCTCCTTGACTCAACCAGGCCGCCTTGCCTTTTTGAACACAGAGTTCTACCTTTATTACCTCTTCTTCATCGTATGCATTCCCTACATGTTCAAGGTTGGCTTTGATGTAAGCAGAGGTACGTGGGTCCTGTTCACTGGTCCGTCTCTGCTAAGTGTCGCCGTGTGTTAACTTTTACGCACGGTGGTGACAATTCCAACAGAGGACAGTCCGCACTACGACCAATACAAGCCATACCTCTCCCAGGGTTGGCTGTTTGGTCGCAAAGTGGTATGTATCTTACCGATCCGTTCGTCCGAGATGCTTGGGTTCCCAAAGGGCATTTTTCCTTATAACCGAGCACCTCGTCCCCTCCTCCCAGGACAACAGCGACACCCAGTACCGCACCATCCGCAGCAACCTGCCAACCCTCGCCTTCCTCATGTGCATCTATCTCGTTCTCTCACACGCCTTCCGCCACGTCTTTGCTTCTCGATCTCCGCTCAAGCTACCTGGCGACACCCTCCGCCGCGCGCACTTTTTCCTCGGGGCTTCGCTCGTCTTCATATCCGTCACCAATGGCTTCTCCCTTTTGATTATCCTCGCCATTTGCACCACTAATTACACCATCGCCATGGTGACGAGGGGGTCGAAGTGGAACCCAATACTGACTTGGACGTTCAATCTGGCGATATTGTTTGCGAACGAGGCCTACAACGGATACAAGTTCGGCGTGCTTGATCCTACGTTGGCGTGGATGGTACCACCGCTCTCTTTTATTTCCGCCTCTTTTGTCCTTCTCGAGCATCTCAATCATCTCCTCTCACTCAATTCCACTTATCCTTTTGCCTTTCTTCCACAGGATAACTACCGCGGCCTCAACACTCGCTGGCACATCCTCTTCAACTTCACTATGCTCCGCCTCGTCTCCTTTAACATGGACTACTACTGGCAGTGCTGCTCCCCGCGCACTACTACCTCCCCCGCCGATGTAAGCGCGCAAAGCCTCCTGCCTTTCTCGTCTGCTGATGTAAGAATGGCGAGGTCAGATCTCTCTCGAGCGGGTTTGAGGTATTGCACGGGATGTGTTTGCGATTGACATACTGCTATATACCTTCTCTTTTTCCTTGTTCACCGGATGGTCGACAACAGAAGGACGACCGCGACGGCGGACCGGTGAACGACAAGGACCGGATTGCGACGCCCTGTTTCGAGGCTGACTACCGGTACACGTACTTTCTTGCCTATGTGTTATACACCCCATTGTACATGTGCGGCCCTATCATTACGTTCAATAATTTTATCAGCCAGGTGGGTCGTCCGATCGCTCGTTGGAGGGGCCGGGTGCGTGGAGTCGCGGTGGTTGGGGGCGATCGAATAGGTGGCACGGATCCACCCCGATTAATTGTATTATCCTCGATGGCAGCTCCGTTACCCTCACGACAAGCTCCAGTGGCGCACGACCATCACGTACGGCCTGCGCGTGGCGGCCTCGATCTTGCTTATGGAGTTTATACTGCACACCATGTACGTGGTCGCGATCAGCAAGACAAGGGCGTGGGACGGGAATACGCCGCTGCAGATGAGCATGATTGGGTACTGGAACCTTAAGATCATCTGGCTGAAGGTAGGTTTGGGTGAGCTTCAGGGGTTGGTGGTGCGAGTGCACAGGATAACAGAGTATTAACTGGGAGTGAGTGGCAAAGGTTCCGCTCCTAGACGCCATCGAGCCGATCTTGCCCGTCAATGGCCGTGGAATTCATTCATGATCAATCTCGTTACCCTCCACCCTACTCTCATATCAATCGGTACATCGTAGCTTCTCATCCCTTGGCGCTTCTTCCGCCTCTGGGCCATGGCCGACGGCATCCAGACCGAAGAGAACATGGGCCGATGTATGACCAACAACTACTCGGCACAGAAGTTCTGGCAGCAGTGGCACCGCTCATACAACCGGTGGAACATCCGGTATGTGAGAGGTCTGAGTGGTGGTTATTCGCTCCTTTTTTTTTTTTTTTTTTT
>RBNI01001583.1:0-21783 GCA_003990745.1 Jimgerdemannia flammicorona | reverse complement strand
AAAAAAAAAAATATAGCTATCTGAGCTGTAAGATCTAGAATCTGTTGATTCACTATATTGTTTACTGGAGGCAGTTGGACTACTGATAGTGATGTTACTAGTACTACTTGAGCTACTGGTGTAGAGTATGATGGGGTTCTTTGAGTCTGTATAAGTTGCTGAAGTAGTAGTTGTGGGTCTAGAGTAAGGGCTCAATAGATAGCTGTTTGTTGCTATGTAGGTATGTTCTGTCCTAATGGAGGTGTGTCTCCTTCAGTGGTGTATCCAAGATTGAATTCACTGAGATACTCCTCCTTCTTTTTGATTTGGTCTCCATCTAATTGGATTTACTTAGCATCAAAGTAGATAGAATCAGTTATATATCTGATTTCAGATGGACTTAATTCAAAGTCAAGTTTTGGTTTGGTATTGGTTTCAGGTTCAGGTATAGTTGTAGCAGGGCCTACTTCTGGTTTGGGGTCAGGTTATTGATGAAGAGTTTCTCTTGCTTCTTCCTTAAGAATATGGTGGGTCTTGCTGTTCTGGAATCTATAGTATAATGCAGTTTTGGTCCTGATACAGTGAAAGTTGGTAGAGTTGAGCCACTTGGCTACAGAGGCTTGGGCTTCATAAGGAACTAAGGCTAGAAAAACTGCTGATGGTTATCCTAGGTCGCTCAGATTTGTGGAGCTAATAAAACTCTTGTTGAGAAGAGTAAAGAAGACTTCTATAAGATCTTCTTTATCTTGACTTACTAGGTATAGTGCAAGGAGTTCAGTATATAGGATTTCACCTATTTGCTAATTTAACTAGAGTACTTCTTTCTTTGAATGAAGTTTGTCCTACTTGTTGCAGGTGTGGAGATCAAATTGTCCTTGTATGTCAGGTTCAATTCTCTCCAGATTGTTAGATAGTTCAGGATAAATTCCAGTTCAGAGGTTGGGCTTTATACCAACTTGTAGGAATTCTCAGAAGGGTTTTGTAATGGGGTGAGGAAGTATCTTGAAGTGGAATTGGATTGAAAACTGCTGCTACCAAGTTGTAAGAGGGTTACTTGTTAGGGTAACCATTACATAGTTCTGGAAGGGTTTTCTGGAAGTTCTGGATATTCTGGAAGACTGTTTTCTTATGGTCAAGATTAATTTCATATGGAGTACATCCTCTACACTTATTGATTTCAAGATCAGATTGATGTCTCAACCAAAGTCTCTTTTTTGGACTAGTTCTGGATGTTTAGAATTTTTCTATATTTCAGAAAGTTCAAGAAACTAAGGCCAGCTTAGTTGAATTGGCATATTGCTGCAGACAATACCCAATTAGGAAATTTCGTAACAGAGTTAGGAGTGGGACCTGATGAGGAGCAGATTTACTTAAGAGTGGTTTGTGGGTTATTAAATAGATTTATTCACTATTCATGATATTGCTATACTAGGAGTAGTTGTGTGAAGGGGTATTGTGGAGAAGTGTTCAGAAATGCTCTTGTGTATTTGAGTCTGAGATTCTGAGGTCTGGGGGAGGGGGTATTTATACTAGTGAGAGGCTATCTGGGCTATACTAAATATGGGTGTAGCACTTAGTGCTTTGCTGAGTCAGAATATAGTCACATAATATAAGTGTGATCTGGCATATCAAGGGATCGTCTGACTGCTGAGTTAGTTCACAGTCACATCATACAAGACTAACCTAACTATACTATGACTGCTAAGCTATCTATAGATTTAAATACTATCTGGATAGTCTTCAGTGATATCATTATCGATGACATTATCTCTGATGAAGTAGTCATTTAAGAAGAGTTGTTTGCAGATTAATTCTCCCTGTTCACTGAGGTAATAATATATTGAGACTTCATCACTGTCCTACAGGATAGCATCATCTGTCTCATATGCTGGATAAGATGTTGGTGGGCAAAGGAGAGGTATATTGTTTTTGCTTTCATCAGATTTGCTGTCTGCATATCTCCTATAAGTTATAGTACTATGAGTTGCTGGGTTGTAGTAAGCTGGCAGCTGTAGTTCATGTCACTTGTACTCTGGTGGTGGAGTGGTTGGTTCAATCTCGAGAGTTGTCTGAAGATATAGATTGTATTCTCCAGTCTCTTCATTATAGTTGAAGTAGTCGAGGATGAAAGCAGATTGGTATTTGTGCCAGTGATCATTGTTCCAATAAGTTTTATAAGTGGTTATGAACTGTTGTAGTGTTGGCACCTGACCCTGAAGAGGGTGGGCGGTGGGCGGCACTGCAGTCGAGGCTGGTGGGGGGGGTGGGGAATGAGTGGCTGACAGTGGGTTGGGCCATTGCAATATGGGTGGGGCTCACAGAACATTGGCAGAATGTCTTTGAGGAGGGCCCCCATAGGCCAGTGAGACTGAGGGTAGTGAGGTGGGAGGAGCTGATGCTCGAGCTCTTCAAGGCATGGTGGATTGGTTGGGGCTCCAAGGGGGGGAGACGTAAAGGTCTAGTAAGGAGGATTGTAGAGAAGAGTGGTGGTAGGGTTGCGGTGACAGTGGACGGGGTGACATTTGTAGGTCCAAGGGTGGGAGGGGGTCTATGTGGGATAGGTTGAGGGTTTCGGTTGTATAAATAATACTATAGACATTAGTTAATAAAGGGAGTCCAAGTGACTATAAAAAAAAAAAAAAAAAAAAGGTTATAAACTGTTGTAAGTTTATTAGCAAGGTTGGCAGAGTGATCAGAGTTGGTAGGGATCCTTGGCTAGAGGTTATGTCGGCATCAGAGGGATCATTGTCTTCTACTTCATCTTCATCAAATTGAATTATATTATAGATGTCCTTCATAGTATATCTAACTTGAGGCATTTGCAGGATATGGTCATTGGGGTGTGGAAAGGTTCTGTCTGTAGTTTTAAAATACTCAATGTACTTGTGGTTGAGTTCTTGTATCATGTTATTAATTTGGCCATAGGACAGAGTAGCAACCATTTCAGTGGTAATAACTCAGAGGCAGGGAATAAAAGTGCTGTACTCATAGAAGAGTTCTCAATATTTGTAGGCAATGAGTTTCTGGTATTGAGACATCTGAGTAATGTTCATATCATAGTGGTGTTTGACCATGTCTTCTAGGAGGCAGCTAATCTGGTAGTAGCTTGAGATTTGTCTGATTCAATGGGCCTTGCTAAGCATATTCAGGGCATTCCATCAGGCTTCCACAAAGTAGAGGAGTGCTAGGCTATGGATATTCATGAGGGGTAGAGGGAGTGTGGCTCAGTTGATAATGGCATTCTAAATGTCAGTACAGATGCAGTTATAGATCTTAGTGGTCATGTTTGTATATGTTCAGAAGTTGTGGTTATTGTTTGTTTTGGTTCTCTGCTTCAACACATCTCAGTGCTCAGTATATATACATTTGGTCCTGATTGGTAAGATTCGGTTTATGTAAATCTTATGTTCCATGACTTCATGTTGACTCAGCTTATGTACTGTGACTTCAGTTTGACTCAGCTTCATGATTGTGCAGGTGATTTTCAGATTCATTTAGCTGTTGCATGTGATTTTGGTGGCTTAGTTAGAGGGTAATGTGTGATTTTAGTAGCTTGGAGATTGTGTGCTTACAGGTAACTTCTTAATTCTAGATATATATATATTATATATATATTATATATCTTTATCTCATATAATAGTATTATTTTCAAAAATTATTAATTTAGAAAGTTATCATAATCTATAATATAAAAAGTAAATAAAGAATGCTGAGTAATATATTATAATTAGATGCTATATCAGTAATATACCATTATACTAACAAATTATAATTCAAATGAAGCTAAATCATCTCTATCTAATAAATATCAGAGTGAGGAGTATGATAGAGTTAACAAATATTTGCCAGAGCTCATTAGCACAGAATGGTATAATATATATCACTGATATTTGGTAAATTCTAGTATAATATATATAGCCTCTGGCATTTAGAATTAGGTCCTTAAATATTATTGATATCTTGTATAATCTAATAAGATATTGATAGAAGTATAGATGAGATTCAGAAATAACCTCAATAGAAATATATATTGAGTTATCTGAATACTATCAATAATTAGTAGATAGATTGAAAGAACTTGAGAGTAAGATGAGATAATTACTACTAGAACTCATGCAAAATTAAAAATAAAGTGAAGAGCTTGTAAAAGAGAATATTGAGCTTAGAAAAAAAAAAGATCTATTTGATGATATGTCAGAATTTATAAAAGAAATAATATAGTCTATATAGAAATGAATACTTATACTGACTGAGAAGAATTGACTACTGGTAGAAGAAAATAGAAGACTTTTTGAAAAGAATTATAAGCTTACTGAGAAGCTCTACAATTATATAAAAGAGATAACAAAAATTGCTAAACAGTTGTATAGTAGTCTTGTTGAAATAAAAATCTTAACTAATGAGATAACAAATAGTATAAAGCAGAGTAATGAACCCATTTCTTTTCTCTATTATATTAATAATAGGTATCATTACTTTGAAGATATATATATATCTAACTGTTTTAATTATGGTATGTACTGAACTAATATATTAATATTATATACTAATTTACTATTTTGAATTATAAATTATAGGTACTAATAAGATAATCAAAATTGCAATCTTAATCTTTATTCTTATTATAGTATTAGTAATATGGTCTGAGCAAATATGCTATATATATTGTTACATAGTGGTCACTGAGTCCTTCAAATATGCCAGATTCTCTTCAAGGTGTATCTCTTAGACTAACTCAAGTTTGTTATAAGCAAGTTCTTATTGGAGTGCCTTCCCAAGATCTTATAGTCCTCAAACTGCTTATCTTTAACTATCTTGTTATCTCTTAGATTACTTGTAAGAAAGTATATATAAGTGAAACCGGAACTGAAATGACTTTATTTCAGAGGAAAAAAGAGGGGTATTTATACAAATATAATTCAATAGTTGCTAAGATATAAAGCTAAATATAAATTCTAATAACTAAAATAAAATACTAGGATAGAAAAAACTACTAAGTTCCAGGGTTGGCACTGATGGTTGTATAGGTTCAGGATGCTGGTATAATTCAGTGTCATATCAGAATACCAGTGCTGGCATTATTCAGTGTTACCAAGGGACTTAGAGCAGAATTTTCAGGATCATGGGGGCTTTATCTTCATCATCAGAGGTCAGGATATCTTTGAAGGAGATGAGGTCTATGAATTTGTTGTCATCACATATTTCACGTACTTCACATGGTTCATCGCATGTCTTGCATATGTCAAAGTCATGTGGGATGACATCATCACCAATGATGTCATCACATTCAGTAGTGGGAAAATCAGGAACAAGGAGATCTGGAGCTCTCCAGTCTATGAGGTTCTCTTCCACAAAATAGGGGACAAATGTGGGGTCTTAAGGAGGTCTAATCTGGATGCTTGGGCCTTGGAATACTGAGATCAACCCTTGTAGGAATTGGTCTGGGTTGTCCTGGAGGATAGGATGCCAGAAGTCTTCTACTTCATCACTATTGAGGGTGATAGTGGACTGGACTTCTATAGCCACCCTGGCTTCTAGTGCATTGACACAGCAGGATAAAGATCTCTGAAATCTGAGACTCTAACATACTCTAAGTTGGGGATTGACCATGGTGTATGCCTGAAGATCTGATAGATCTCTTAGCTGTCCTTATTTTATGTATATCTATGGGAGTGGCATCTTATAGCTCTTGAGTGCTGGCCTGTGGAAACTCCCAGCAGAGGATGTTTCCTATTTTGTATTCCTGCCACATTTGGAGGCATTCAGTAGCAATGGTGATCCTGGTTTCCATTTCATGGCAGTAGAGGATATAGTGATAAGGGTCACCAGTACCCAGGTTGACACTAGGAGTCCTTCTTGAGCAGATCCTCATAGCTCTTCTGATGTCTTGGAACATCCTTTCTTCAACTGAGGTATCTTGGTGGTTTCTTGACCTTGAGGTTTGGTGGGCAGCAGGCATTTTGTTTGTAGTGAGTCTTTGAGCTATTTTGGGATTGGTAGGTCTTGTTGGTTGCAGTTTCTTGATCCTTCTTTTATATTCCTCAAGATGCTTGTACTGTGGTTACAATGACTCACAGTTGGTCACCATTGCTCATCTTGTATGCTGTATAATCTTCTTGTGCTCCAATCTAGTGGCTTGTAAGAAAAGACTGTCTCCTGTGCTGATGTCATCATTCTGGAGTCACCATTACATCTTCCTCCTGAATAAGAATCTTCTCATGCATCCTTATTCATTGGTCCAGTTCTGAAAAATTTGCTGATCTCATAACCTCTGGCAAGGGGTCGAAAAGTGGTGTTTATAAACTGGTATCTTCCCTTTATATTTTGGCATGATGGTGAAGAGTCACTCCCTTCATATAGAGCAAGGGCCTGATTCTGATCTTGATCAATCAGTTGATGGTTCAAACTCCTCTGACTTCGAAAGTCTTATGAATGAGTAGTTGCCAGTGCCATATCCCTTAGAGAATGGTCCAGACAGATAGCCTACTGGTCACAGGATATGCTGTTATGATTCACGAACTAGAACCTCATGAGTGGTCATCACATTTTGCTTCTCTTATATAGGTTTATGGTACTTCTTGAGTCTGTTCCTATGTACCATGGTAGGCAGTATGGTCCCTGATATTTTTCTAAGCCAGAAGGTAGTTTCTTTGATATCTTGCACATAGAAGGGTCCTTCTCATTTGGGCTCCAGTTTTCATGATCATGAGGCTTCTACCATATTTCAATACAGTAGGACCTTTTCTCTGATTCGGATAGGTTCTAGGGCCTTGTGATTCTTTTCCACATTCTTTCTCATCAGTGCTTGTGGCTTGATAATGTAATCTTCAGCCTTTTTCCTGATTTGGTATAGTCTCCAGATTTCTGCATCAATCCATCTCCAAGTTAGGTCTAGATTTGTGGCTGAGGTTCCATCAGAATCTTCTTCTCTGAAGAGCAGTTCCCTTGGGGTAAAGTGTGTGCTCTGTGACCATATGTCTCATAGGACAGAGAGGGCAGTTGGGAGATAATTATCCCAATTCTCATATGTCTCTGAGATCTTTGCTAGAATGTTCTTGAGGGTCTTGTTGGTTCTCTCTGTCTGTCCATTTCCTTGAGAGTGGTACATAGTGGTCTTGATGTGCTGGATCTTGTATTTCTGATATATTATCTCATAGAATCCATTGACAAATTCTATGCTGTAGTCTGTTGTGATTTGCTTCGGTGTCTTGTAGTGGCAGATGATTTCTCAGTACAGGAAGTCGGCTATAGAGAGGACATTGGCTTCTTGTAATGCTCCTGCTTCTATCCATTTAGTGAAGAGATCTACAATAACTATAATATAGCGGTTTTCTGATAATGTTACTGATAGTGGTCCAATGATATTCATTGCAATGTGGTGGAAGGGGATAGGCTCAATTCTTGATGACCCTGGTGCCTGGTCTTGCTGATCTTGTTTCTGTTTTTGGCACTTATTACACCCTTTGACAAATTGGTGCAGGTCTTCTTCCATCTCGGGCCACTACATGGTTCTTCTTGCTTTGTCATATGTGTTGGTTCTTCCTAGGTGTCCTTGCTCATGTACTTCCTTCATTACTTGATACTTGTTGTGTTTGGGTATTACTAGCTTTCCTCTTTTTCTGAGTATAGTGTTGTCTAGTTCAAACAGTTTCCAAGTCCAGTTGATGATAGTGATTGTCCAGGGTTCGAGGTGGTTGGGCATCTTCTGCTGCCTAAGGTAGCTGATTAATCCATAGTATAGCTCTTTATTCATGTTGAATAGTCTTGATGTGGGTGTTTCAGGGTGTCCTTGAGAGTGTATCAGCATTAGTATTGGTTCTTCCTGAGCAGTGCTTGACAGTACAGTCATACTCTTGCAGCCTGTAGATCCATCTGGCATATATTCCTTTAGGGTTCAGAGTGTGGAATAGCCAGGCAAGAGTGGAATGATCTGTTTGAATAGTGAAGTGTTTCCAGGCTAGGTAGTAGTGGAACTTGTCTACTGCCCAAACTACTGCTAAGCATTCAAGCTTGCACGACTTGTAGTTCTGTTCTGCTCCATAGGTACCTTGGCTTGTATAGAAGATGACATATTCATGTCCATCTTTCTTTTGAGCTAGGATTGCTCCAAGTCCTATAGCACTCACATCTGTCTGCAGGATGAATTCTAGGTTCCAATCTGGTCTTCTGAGGATAGGTGCTTGGGTCAACCTGGTCTTGAGTTCGTTGAAGGTTTCTTGGTGCTCCTTGGTCTATTCAAATTTGGTTTCCTTCTTCAGTGGCTTGTAGATAGGTGCTGCAATATTGGAGTATCCTTTGATGAATCTTCTGTAGTAGCTGGCCAGTCCAAGGAAGGCGTGGACTTCTGTGATTGTTCTGGGTCTTGGGTAGACTGCAATAGCCTCAATCTTCATGGGGTCTGTATAGATTCCAGTATGGTTGATGAGGTGTCCTAGGTAGGTAATTTCTTGAGCTACAAACTTAAATTTCTTGGACTTGATGTAAAGGCCATGCTCCTTGAGCTTCTTGAGGGCTAGCTGTATATAATTGATATGTTCCCATACAGTATTGCTGAAGATGATCACATCATCAATATAGACAAAAAGCCATTTTCCAATCTCATTGCTGAAGACTCTCTTCATCATTCACTGAAAACTTGCTGGGGCATTGCACATTCCAAATGGCATTTGCAGGTAGATATAGGTGGTGTCAGGTGTGATGAAGGCTGATTTCTCACTGATATCTTGAGTGAGACCAATCTGATGGAAGCCTGAGAACAGATCCAAGGTAGTGTAGTATTTGGCTTTACTTCCAAGAGTGGTAAGGATTTCTTGAATATTTGGCAAGGGCTGTCTATTCTTCTTGGTGATGGCATTAAGCTTCCTGTAGTCAATACAGAGTCTTGGTGCAAACTCTCCAGGCTTGCTTCCTTTCTTCAGGACAAGGACAATGAGTGAGGCCCAGGGGCTGATAGCTTGCTTGATGATCCCAGCTTCTTCCATTTCCTTGAGTTCTGCTTGCAGCCATTCTCTGTAGGCAGGTGGTACAGGTCTGGCTTTCTGGTAGATGGGCTTGGTATCACCAGTGTCAACTTTGTGGTAGTACTTGGGTTCTTGATTGTGGATATCTCTGAAGTCTGTAGCAAGTACTCCTTCATTCTGATACAGGATCTTGAGAAGTTGTTCTTCCAGGGGAAAGTTTTCTCCAATAGTGTATGTGTGCTTGTTCTGGTCCTTGTCTTTCTTGTGCTCAAGTTCAGTAATCTTGGTAGCAGCATAGGCTCCTCTTCCAGTAGATTCAAAGCCTTGTTCTCCTCTCTTGGTCTTGATGAGTTCGATGGCTTCTATGATCTTGGGCTTCTTGATTTCATGGATCAGCATCTGGCCAATCCTGTTATGCTTCTTGACTTCGAATGGAGTGGTGGGGTTGTGATTCCTGACTATGAGGAAGATCTTGCCAGTAATCAGGATCAATTACTCCTCCTTCAACTGAGATTTCGCTTTTGGCCAGACTGCTCCTGGTCTTGATAATTCCAGTATAGTTCTCTGGCAGCTTGACTCCAATTCTAGTACCAAGTAGGGTGGTGGTCTGTGGTTAGAGGGTAGCATCTTGAATGCTGGCAAGGTCCATTTCTATGGCTCCTTCAGTCTTGTATTCTGGGATCTTGGCTTCAGGGTAAAACTTCTTGACCTTGAGAGTGATGTCTGATTCTTGTTCCTCCTTGTTGTCACTGTCAGCCTGAAGCTCTGGGGGCTGGTCATCTTCTTCGACTTTCCTTTTTGCTTCAGTGGCTTCTTGCTCATATTTCTGTTAGCAGATTTTCCTGACTTCACTGATACAGGACCAGCAGTTATTCAGGTGTTCAGAGCAGTACATTCTAGTACCATGGGGGCATCTTTCTTGAGGGGCATAGTCATCGATGATCTTGTTGTACCACTGCTCATCTGTGAGCTTAGGTGTCTTGTTTTTGTTCTTGTTCACCAAGTGCATGAAGACCTCTGTGTCCTCTTCATCTCCTTCCTTCATATCTGGTAGAACTCCTTTGTGAACATTGATAGAGACTTGTACCTTTCTTCCTCTATAGTTAATCTGCATCTTTTGGGCATTGAGGTCAATGATGGCCTTGGCCTTGTAAAGCCATTGGTTGCCAATGAGGATGTCATAGTTGGTGGCACTTGTAATAATCATATCTACTGGGATGGTAGCTCCTCCTATCTTGATGGGGACTTCTCAGATTTTGCCAAGGGGGGTAGCTCGTGTACCATCTGCTGTAATATAGACCATCTTGGTGGACTCTTCAATGTCCCAACCTAGGCAGTCAATTGTCTTCTTGCTCATGAGGTATCCTCCAGCACTGATATCAATGATGGTATCAAAGATACAGTCTTCAATCTGACATGGGGTATAGGCTAATGTCTTGCACTGGTCTTCAGATTCTTCCTGTACATTGTGAGCTTCTACAATCTTGTACTCTTGATTCTAGGCAGTAGTTGCAAGTCCTACTCTCAACTATTGTCTGAAGGCAGGGACTTCGGCTAGCTGTCCAAAGGTAGCATTGACCTTCTGTTCCTTGAGGTTCTTGTAGATATCATACTGGTGGATCTTGGTCTTGTGTAGCTTCTATTTCTTCTTGCTTTCACTTTCTCCTGAGACTAGAGTAGTGCCTTCAATGATTTGGCAGGCAGCTTCATCTAACTCCATGTCTTGATCAATCTCCTCAGATTGGGTCTTGCTTTGATGGTGACAGCTAGGGTCTTCTTTGGTCTTCCAACTGGCTTGCTGTTGCTTTTCTTGTCATAGGGCTTGGACCGGATTCTGGTACCTTCAGTAGCAGGGTAGAATTCAAGCTCCTCATAGTATTCTTCATCATCAGTGTCACCAATCTCCTCAATGACTACTGCATTAGTTTGTTCTCTAGTTCTGCTAGCATTGCTTGGTTGGGCTTTGTGTCTTGTTTCAGTCACACAATTCTTTGCATAGTGGTCTTCTTCTCCACATCTGAAGTATGTGATATTGCGTTCTTCTGTAATAGCTGCAAATCTCTGCACTGGTCTCCTGTTGGTACTTCAGACTTCTCTAATAACATCACCAAGGTATGTAGTCATCTCAGCGAACTGCTTGGCGAGTTCTTCCACTGGGTCAGCTTTGGCTACCTTGGGGGTAGGTGGGGTTGGTTGTCTGTTTACAACTGTAGTGAATATAATACTAGTTGGCTTTGATGGCTCTATCTTGATGCCAGTTATTTTCTCCATTGAGTGTTCGACAGAGTGTCTGGTAGTCCAATATCTCCATGCAAAGACCACTTTCTGATCAAGGGTCAGTGCAGCTGGGGTAGACTGGATTGCTAGGGCAATTTCAGGGTAAACTCCTTTGAGGAAGGTTGAATCTGCTATTTGTTCCTTGAGGGTATCATCATAGCCAGCCAGGACAATCTGATGGCAGATTCAGATATAGAATGAGTTGGGATCTTCACTAAGTCTCTGGTAGATAGTATTGAGTTAATCCTTGAGAGCTTGCTTGATCTCTTCAGTATAGTATGTTGTTCTGAGAAAGGCCTTCATGTTGGCAAGTTTGGCTGCACTATTATCAGCAATAGTGACTGCATTGAACTTGTCTCTGGCAGGTCCTCTGAGGCTGACTGGTAGAAGGGCCAATTGAGCATCCACACCAAGGGCTTGTATGGTGGCAAATTGTTCAAAGTCTTCAATGAAGGTCAGGATTGACTCTTCAGTAGTATATCCATAGAATGTTGGGAGATGCATTTCCATCTTATCTTGAATTCTTGCAGGGGTAACTCTTGTAGTCAGATAGTTATTGTGTAGGTTGTTTGTTTTTCAGCTTGAAAGTAAGGGATTCGTCTTAAATCACCAGCCAATGGGCACCATGTTGTCATGTAGTAGTTACTGAGTCCTTCAAATATACCAGATTCTCTTCAAGGTGTATCTCTTAGACTAACTCAAGTTTGTTATAAGCAAGTTCTTATTGGAGTGCCTTCCCAAGATCTTATAGTCCTCAAACTTCTTATCTTTAACTATCTTATTATCTCTTAGATTGCTTGCAAGAAAGTGTGTGTAAGTGAAACTGGAACTGATTTGACTTTATTTCAGAGGAAATAAGAGAGGTATTTATATAAAATATAATTCAATAGTTGCTAAGATATAAAGCTAAATATAAATTCCAATAACTAAAATAAAATTCCAGGACAGGAAAAACTACTAATTTTCAGGGTCAGTACTGATAGTTGTACAGGTTCAGGATGCTGGTATAATTCAGTGTCACATCAGAATACCGGTGCTGGCATTATTCAGTATTACCTCAGAATGCCAGTGCTGGTATTATTCAGTATTACCAAGGGACTTAGAGCAGAATGTTCAGGATTATGGAGGCTTCATTCTCATCATCAGAGGTCAGAATATCTTTGAAGAAGATTAGGTCTGCAAATTCATTATCATTGTACATTTCATATACTTTGCATGGTTTGTCGCATGTCTTGCATATATCGAAGTCATGTGGGATGACATCATCACTGATGACATCATCACATTTAGTGGCGGGGAAATCAGGAACAAGGAGATCTGGAGCTCTCCAGTCTATGAGGTTCTCTTCCACAAAATAGGGGACAAATGTGGGGTCTTGGGGAGGTCTAACCTAGATGCTTGGGCCTTGGAATACTGAGATCAACATCAACCCTTGCAGAAATTGGTCTGGGTTGTCCTGGAGGATAGGATGCCAGAAGTCTTCTACTTCATCACTATTGAGAGTGATAGTGGACTGGGCTTCTGTAGCTACTCTGGCTTCTAGTGCATTGACATAGTGGGATGACAGGTCTCTGAAATCTGAGACTCTAACATACTCCAAGTTGAGGATCAACCATGGTGCATGCCTGAAGATCTGATGGACCTTCTTAGCTGTCCTTATTTCATATATATCCATGGGAGTGGCATCTTGTAGCTCTTGAGTGCTGGCCTGTGGGAACTCCCGGCAGAGGAGGTTTCTTATTTTATATTCCTGCCACATTTGGAGGCATTCAGTAGCAATGGTGATCCTGGTTTCTATTTCACAGCAGTAGAGGATATAGTGATAAGGGTCACCAGTACCCAGGTTGACACTAGGAGTCCTTCTTGAGTGGGTCCTCATAACTCTTCTGATGTCTTGGAACATACTTTCTTCAACTGAGGTACCTTAGTGGTTCCTTGACCTTGAGGTTTGGCAGACAGCAGGCATTTTATTTGTAGTGAGTCTTTGAGCTATTTGGGATTGGTGAGTCTTATTGGTTGCTGTTACTGTGGTTCCTTGATCTTTCTTTTATATTCCTCAAGATGCTTGTACTGTGGTCACAATGACTCACAGTTGGTCACTGTTGCTCATCTTATATGCCATATGATCTTCTTGTGCTCTGATCTGGTAGCTTGCAAGGAAAGACTGTCTCCTATACTGATGTTATCATTCTGGGGTTACCATTACAATATATAGTAGATATTACCTATCTTATCTAGATGATAATATAAGAAAAAATATATATTCAATCTGCTGTATAATGGTTTATAGATATATAAATATCTATGAGATAGTAGTTACTTATTTATTATTAATATATACAAATGTGGGCTTCTTTACTATTACTGTTTTATTATATCTATTCAGAATTACTAAATATTGAAATATAGTTTATTATGTATATAATTACAATTGATCTTACTGATATATATTTATATAAGCTATCAATAGTGAATTGTATAATATTGTTAATTAGTAGTAATTTATATAATGAGTAGTAAATCTTTAAATAGCAATTTTACATTATAATAAATATTATCATATAGTGGATACTAAGTCCTTCAAATATGTTAGATTCTCTTCAAGGTGTATCTCTTAGACTAACCATAAGTTTGTTATAAGCAAGTTCTTATTAGAGTGCCTTCTTAAGGTCTTAGAGTCCTCAAAATTCTTATTTTTAAACTATCTTGTTATCTCTTAGATTGCTTTTGTAGAATTGAGTATAAGTGAACTTAACTGACTTTATTTCAAAGGAAATAAAAGAGATATTTATATAAAATATAATCCAATAGTTGCTAAGATATAAAGCTAAATATAAATTCCAATAATCAAATAAAATACTAGAATATAGAAAACTTCAGCTATAAGTACAAATTCAAGTATCTGTATAAATAGTTATACAAACAAAGTCAGTCTTTGATATAATTTATCAAGAATCTGCTATCTGAGCTACCTGAGTTATCTGAGTTATTGAATTATCTATTACCCAAGTTATTCATCTATTTCCAGTGAGTCTGATTCAGAAGAATCCACACTACTCTCTATTTCTAGTAAACCTGATTAGGAGAATTTGTACCAAAATCAAGTCATCTACCAAATTGAGTTATCTGCCAAATCTGTATAAGAGATACCATATACTAAATCATTACACATAAGAAATCTACTATACTATACAGAGATCATCATGCTATATAAGATCATTATACAGAAATTGTATACTTTTGAAAACAAGATTGTCATACAGAAATCACATAAAGAAACTACTAAATTATCAGACCATCTATGCTATACAAATTACTGCTATATCTAAGAACTGTCTCAATAAGGAAATCTACATAAATCAACTACCACATGAACAGAGGAACTACTATTGTATCCAGACTTAACTATTATACTACTAAATACTAAAGATCTTAGGAATCTTAGAATATTTTGTTACTTTTTGATCAAAGTAACTGAGGGCTCAAGCCAAACTACATTAACCCTAAACCTTATAATTTACCCCATTGAGCCAGGCATATTACAATTTGGAGGCTTAACTGGGAAGATTTCAAAATCAATATGAATTTTCAGCTTACAAAAACTGTAAGAGGGTTGCTTTTTAGAGTAACTGTTATGTAGTTCTGGAAGAGTTTTCTAGAAGTTCTGGATATTCTGGAAGACCATTTTCTTATGATCAAGATTAATTTCATATGGAGTATGTCCTCTACACTTATTGATTTCAAGATCGGATTGACATCTCAACCCAAGTCCTTTTTCGGACTTGAACAACTCTGTTTGCTCTATCTGTGTCACCTCTATTAGAGAGTAATGGATGCTTCATCTGAACTCAAGAAAGCTGACATCATCGAAACCAATCTCAAGCCATCCACATGACAGATATTACTACTAGAAATTGCCTTGGATTACAGAAAATACCATTTCCAAGAGATTCGAATCCCCAGCCATGACATTGGGAGCCCTTGTGCTAGATAAGAATGGCCAGTCCTCGCAAATGCACCAGCAGGCCAAAAAAAAAGAGAACCAAGATCTGTTATCCTTGTACAACCACTGCTACTAAGAACAGTCATAATTTTGCAAGAGACAGAAGTGATGACACCTTTGAAACTGATGATATCAGAAGTTAGAAAACTGCTCAGACTTTGCCAGTGATAATGTCATCAATAGTGATATCATCAAAGACTAACCAGACAGTGTCTAAACCTATAAATAGCTTAGCAGTCATAGTATAGTTAGATTAGCCTTGTATGACATGACTGTGAACTGACTCAGCAGTCAGATGATCTCTTAATATGTCAGATTACACTTATACTATGTAACTGCATTCCAACTCAGTAAAGCACTTAGTGCTACATTCATATTTAGTATAGTCCAGATAGCCCCTCACTAGTATAAATACTCCCTCTCCCAGACCTCAGAATCTCAGACTTGAACAATCTGAATATAACTCCTGAGCACTTCCCCACAATATCCCTTCACACAAACTACTCCTAGTATAACAATATCATGAATAGCAAATAAACCTATTTAATAACCTATAAACCACTCTTAAGTAAATCTACTCCCCGTTAGGTCCCACTCCTAACCCCATCACAAAATTTCCTAATTGGGTATTGTCTGCAGTGATACACCAATTCAACTAAGCTGGTCTTAGTTTCTTGAACTTCCTGAAATATGGAAAATTCTAAACATTCAGAACTAGTCTGAAAAAGGACTTTGGTTGAGATGTCAACCCAATCTTGAAATCAATAAGTATAGAGGATGTACTCCATATGAATTGATCTTGACTATAAGAAAATGGTCTTTCAGAATATCCAGAACTTTCAGAAAACCCTTTCAGAACTATATAATGGTTGCTCTAAAAAGCAACTCTCTTACACAATACTAACAGACTTATTATTAGACCAACCTAATCAACCAGATTATATAGGTAGCCCTGCTAGAGTTTTTGATGAGCTTATACAACAATTTGAAGACCTTATTATATAAGCCCAAGTTCCTGCAAAAGACCCACCAATTTCATCTATTGATCCTCTACCACTAGCTACCACAGAACAGAAAGACTAAGGAATAGCTACTTCAAAGATACCCAGACCTATTTCACTCTGCCCAAGATCTTCTATACCATCCTCAGGATATCTAAGTATCCCTAACTCTAGCAACAACTCAGAAAGTAAATCAGAATTGATACTAGAATTAGAATTAGAATCAGAATCAGAATCAGTACTAGGATCAGAATTAGAACTAAAATCAGAAGACAGTGATGACAAAATGGCTACCTCATTGCCAATCTTTGCAGGATATTCTGATAAAGACCCAAGAAAATTCCTTAATAGAATTGAAGAAATTGTAGCTCTGAAAAACTTATCTCTAAAAGAAAAATCACTATCTATAAGGTCCAACTCAGAGAACCAGCCAAAGGAATTTTTACTCAAGCAATAATCCAAACTCAGACCTTGGAGCAGCCATTAATGCAGCAACAACTTGGCTAATAGAGTATCAAGCCATGATCTACTAACTTATCAAGAAGTATACAGAAAATGAGACCCACTACAAGGCTCAAGAATCTATCATAGAAATGAAGATAAACCTTTGAGAATTGTCAAGAGCCTTCTTCACAAGAATTCAGAAGAGAATATATATAGCTGGGTTCAATGTTACCAACCAAGACATTATAGATTTAATAACCTTCATGAATGGAATTCCACCAAATATTGCCCAGCATATCCACACCCTAGGTAGGCATCAGAAGGTCCAAAGAATAAGTAAATACAGTCTAAGGATTTTTTGATATCAGACAAAGAACTATCTAGAGTGATCATGATAAGAAGGATGACAAAGAAGACATTCTGATCAAAGCCCTGCAAGGACTCCTCCAAGGACAAGAAAGATCTGAAGAAAGAAGGCCAGCCAAAGAAGGAAAGAAGAATAGGAGTAAAATTCAAAACCTCAGTTCCAAGTTGGACTGATTGGTTGAATAGATTGAAAAACTGACTATATATGAAAATCAGAGTTATCAACAAGACAACAGAAGATATCTACTATAGAGGAACCAAGGTTATCTATCTAGAGATAACAGGAACTACCAGTAAAAAGAAAAAAGATACTCTATCCGAGATAGAGCCCAAGTTCAATGCTTCCACTGTAGATAATTCAGATACTATGCTACTGAATGTGACAACAAAAAAAGTAACCAAAGGGACTCAGAACCACTAAACCAAAGAAATGAAATCCAGTACAAGAAGACTGAAGCCCACCCCATCAAAGACTTTGAGAAAGAAAGCAACAGTAAAGACTACAGTAATCTGGACTTATACTCAGTCAAAGTTATCATCCAAAAGATAGTTTATCCAGCAGAGAAAAGAAAGAGATCTGTAGGAAGGTCATCTAGAAATACCAGTAGAAGAATCCAAGAGGAAGATAAAGAATATAAAGAAGAGTAAGTAGAAACACCTCCTTGGTCCCTCTTACCTTTTGTTTTCAAAACAAATGAGCCACTCCCAGAGGATGAAGAAATAGAGCAAGAAGAATGAAAACCCACTACCCCAAAACCCAAGAAGAAGTATATCTCAAAGACTATACTCAGAGACATTTACAATAAAGCCTGGCAAAAGATTCAAGAAGCTAAGATGGAAGTTCCTCTCCTATAGTTCCTACAATTGATACTAGCTAGAGTCCAAAACAAATTACTGAAGACTACTAGGTCTAGTACTGGCCAAGTTCCAATCCCACAGTAAGAGCCAGCTCCCACCCTAATCCAAGCTGTAGAGAGATATATCAGCACCTGCCTACATGGAGATATTGGAGGACAAAAGGTGAAAATCCTCATAGATATAGGAGCAGCTATTTGTATCATTGCCAAATGATTCCTGGATACCCTCCAATGGCCCATTGATGAACCATCCAATCTCAGCATCATAGTAGTAGATAGAGCCTGAACTTAACTTCTTAAAGAAGTACAAAATATCACTATCTCTCTTGGACACATTCAGTTCTCTATCCCAAAAGCTGTTATTACTGAAGCTATCACCTATGATATGATCCTTGGTACTAACTAGATGAAGGAAATGAATGCAGTTGTTAATATCAGTCAACAAGTACTCAAGTTTGACTACTGAGGCAAGAAGTACAGAGTTAAGGTGACTAGTTATGAGCAATCAAAGAAGAAGAAAAAGGTCATAATTTAGGAAAAATATGCTAGCAGTGAAGAGTCTACCACAGAAGAGAAAGAAGAATCTGAAGATGAAAATGATCCCAGACTCAATCCCCAAATCAACCTAGTGGATAATAGGCCAGAAGACAATGTGTGGGCCAGGAACACTATCTCTATCACTATTGGAGCCATTGTAGGAGAGATCAAAGGATATCTTATCTGCCTCAAAAGACACAAGTACTCTAAGCACTCCTCTAAAATCATTGAGACAAGGAATTCACCTGGTACAGTCTGCCCCAAGTGCAGAAGAAAGAAGAATAAATGCAGACATATTCCAGAGACATCTGCAGCCAAAGTTACAGAAGTACAAGTAATTTGGGGTCAAGAATTGTCTAAGGAAAAAGAAGCCCCTGAACAGGAGGTTCTGGAACAAGAAGTACCTAAAGAAGAAGAGATCTCTGAACTCATTCTCTGGAATAATCCTTGCTAGATACCACCCAAAGATAATGATCTCTGGAATATTGAAGAAGGACCCAGCACAATTTCCATTATTTCTAAGTAAGAAATATACTAAGAAAGAGCTTTTTAGCTAGGAATATATCTACATCAAATGGTCTTCCACTCTCCCTGAGACTATTGCTATTAGTGCCATTTACTAGACCAATAAGAGAGACAGAGATCCCAAAGATTAGAACTCTCAACCACAGTTACACAGTCAACTATCTTTCAAGAAGTCACTACTAAGTTACAAAGTCAATTTAGAGGACAAGGTCTCTTTATCCAAACAGAAGTATATCTCTTGGCCACCCTTCTTCCAACTTATAACCAAGATAGATACTGATTCCTGAGACAATAAGAGATCAATAACTAAGAATAGCATTTCTGAGCAATGGAATATTACAACCATAGAAGACACCCAGACTACCAAGACTGTAGACACCAGAAGATTTATCTCAGCCAGGATGTCATAATTCACACCTTGAAGAGAGGAGATAACAGAGACCAGATCTGAAAAAGCCAGACCAAGAAACCAGAAAGAAGGATCTTTAAGATCTATGATTTAAGAGAAGACATCCTAGCTCTCATCAGACATACAACCTGCCAAGGATGGATAGAAGATGCCACCAACTTCATGGAAGCCCTAGACTCTACAAGAAAGAAAGGAATCAACTATCTTCAAGATCTCTCTACTGGAGCCAGATGGCCACACTTCAACCTCAAAGTCTAGAGACTTTCTGTCAGTAGAGCTTCAGCCCAAGAATAGCTCAAACTCAGCAAAGATATTGCCCAGTATATCCTGCTATATCCTAAGGCCAAACCTTCAACCAAAGCTCACTAAGAAGATATAGTGTATGATCTTTATAGTCTGGAGAATAAACTCATCAAGCCTGAAAGAATACTGATATTCAGAACTAAACTAGCCATGCAGCTACCCCAAGGAACTTACATCCAACTGATCTCAAGGTCTGGACTTGCCAGACAAGAAATAACTATAGAAGGAGGAACCATAAACCCAGTATATATAGGCAAAATTAAGATAATTCTGCACATCAGTAGTACAAAATGGTACCAAATTATTTGAGAGCAGAAGATTGCCCAAGCAGTCTTCATGAGAGTCAAGACCCCTCAATTATAAGAAGTCTCTGAATTGACCAAAGAAATAAGGCAAGCTGAAGAATTTAGAAGCTCAGAAAAGAAGAAAGTATATCTCTTTCAGGTCAACCACCTCAAGAAGAATGTCTCCCAGCAAGTATATTGCCAACTAGTTAAACTGTACAAAAATCTCATCCTGGAGCCTGGAGAGCAAACCACTTTCGAAATCTTTGTACCACCCAATCCCAGAATCTTTAAACTCAATAAAGATATTTCAAATCTGGATATTGAAGGATATATATTCTCTAATAAGATGAATCTAGTATACTTCCAAGCAACCAACTAGAGCTGAGAAAGTATCATCTTGCCAAAAGGAACTATCATAGACATTTAGTATCCTTCCTCAACTGAACCTATAGAGAAGTTTATAAGCTAAACCTATCAGGAAATGGCAAAAGGTCTCAGAAGAAAGGAAAGATCCCTCTGTGATCCAGGAGACAGTAAAGCCTTCCACTATCATTGGAGAAGAATTGATACCCCAGCAATGACAACTACTAGTAGAACTCCTCAACAAGTATCAAGATATCTTTACTACTAACTATGACAATCTGCCATATAACCCATTATACTACCACAGCATAAATATAGGAAATATAACACCCATCTGGCAGAAACCCTATAGAATACCCCATTATCTAAAGATATTTGAAAAGGAACATATTCAAGAACTCTTAGATAAAGGAGTCATCTGACCCTCAATCAGCTCTTGGGCCAGCCCTATACTTATTATACTAAAGAAAGAAGAATGAAGACTCTGTATAGACTACAGAAAACTCAATTCAGTAACTGAAAAGGATATCTATCCTGTAAGAGGGTTACTTTTTAAAATAATTGTTATATAGTTCTGGAAGTGTTTTCTGAGAGTTCTGAATATTCTGGAAGACTGTTTTCTTAAGATCAAGATCAATTTTATATAGGATATATCCTCTACACTTATTGATTTCAAAATTAAGTTGATGTCTCAATCAAAGTCCTTTTTTGGACTAGTTCTGGATGTTCAGGATTTTCCGTATTTCAGGAAGTTCAAAAAACTAAGACCAGCTTAGTTTAATCAGCATATCACTGCAGACAATACTTAATTAGGAAATTTTATGATAGGGTTAGGAGTGAGACCTAACAGAGAGTAGATTTACTTAAGAGTAATTTGTGGGTTATTAAATAGATTTATTCACTATTCATGATATTGCTATACTAGAAGTAGTTGTGTGAAGAGATATTGTGGGGAAGTGCTCAGGAGTTGTGCTTAGATTGTTCAAGTCTGAGATTCTGAGGTCTGGGAGAGGGGGTATTTATACTAGTGAGGGGCTATCTGGACTATACTGAATATAGATGTAGCACTTAGTACTTTGCTGAGTTGGAATACAGTTACATAGTATAAGTATGATCTGATATGTCAAGGGATCATCTGACTGCTGGTGGGTCATTGGCTTTTTGTATTTGAGGAGGGGCAGTGGTTGGGGCTGCGGGAGAAGGTATTAAGGTAAGAGGGGCTGTTGGGGGATCTGCTGACTGGATGGTGGGTGGGTTGGGGTCCTCAGGGGGGATGACATTGCAGTTTGGTGATAAGGATCTGTGAGCAGAGTGGTGGGAGGGTGGCGATAGTGTTAGACAAAGTGGTCTTTCATTGGGAAGAGGTAGGGGGAGGGGGCCCCCCTAGGGGGATCGGATAGGGGGTGGGATCACTGTATTTATATAGGATAGATGGGTATTAATAAAGGAATAGAGTCCAAGTAACTATAAAA